>SNQJ01S0141576.1:28088-38652 GCA_010110895.2 Picea sitchensis | reverse complement strand
ATAATAATTTTAATGGAGAAATTAGAAGTGGACCCAACCCTAAAATAAGGAAAGTGGGGCCAAGTGACCTAGAAGATGTTTTTAAGGAAGCTACTTGGAGAGTATAAATAAGAGGAAAGGCTCTCTCATTTGAATCACACTTGTGCATATTGAATATATATAGGTGTCTGAGGTATAAAAATGATATCTAAGCCGAAATTATGAGGAAAGTGAAGAAAAGAAGGCTGAAATGCAAGGAAGTATAAATTCTTTGGATGGTGCTTTCTAAGGTATGTTATTTTTAGGTCATCTCACCATTTTCGCTATAACCTTTTTTCTATAATGATTCAAATCCTGAAATTTCTATGCAAGTGAGAAAACATATCCAAGTATCTGTGGTTAAACATTTAGCTTGTGGGTCGTTGTATTTTGGGAGTTACACTCTATGGAAAATAGGGTTTGTGGCAGGTCTTGAAACAAGTCAAAATCAGATGTTTCGAGTAAAAATGTCATAACTTCTTCATCAAAGATTCAAATTCAGTGAGACAAATTTTTTTGGTTAGGGTATAGTCTGTAGTATGTTGTGTAATAGTTTTAGATCATTGAAGCAAACATTTTGTGCGGGGAATGCTCTACAAGGTCGCTCTCTAGAATAAGCCAAAATTCAACAAGGCATGTCATTTTTTCTATAAATTCTTTTCTGAGAGGTTCCAAGTAGTGCCACTTGGAGGAATTGCATAAAACAAACTGAAGAACATTGTGTATTAGTTTCAGATCTTTTTAAATTACAGGTTCAAAGTTATGATTACTTCAAGTTAGGGTTGTTGACTAATCCAAAACGAGGCATGTGAGACTAAAGAAAAGTTTGATGAAAATGCTAGTCTTTTGTTTTTAAAGTTAAGGAAGGAATGTGATCATATACACCAGGTCTATTACAAATCTAAAAATTAGATTTGGATGATGAAATTGATGAGGGCTTTTGGTTGTGGCACATGTTGAGTACATGGTTGAGACAAGTAGTTGATGAGTTGACACATACATGAAGTGTATAGTTGATGATGTTGGTACATATTGATGATTCATAGTTTATGAGTAGTTGACACTTGATTGGAAAATACTTGGTACATGGTTGGATGCACTTTTTTATGGTACAGGTTGATTACAGGTTGGTGCATGGTTGATTCACTTGTTTATGGTCAAGGATGATTTTAAGGATGGGATTTTTTTTTTTAAATGTAGAAATCTTGGCGAATCTTACTAATCCTTCATATCCCAACTATAAATGTTTGGCGATATTTTGTAAAAAAATTCAAATTTATAAGGATTTTATATAGTTTTTATAAAATTTTGGTGATTTTTAAGGAAAAATAATTTTATCCTATAGAATTTGGGCGAATCATTTTTAAAATAGCGAATCTCGTTTTTGGAAAAACCATGGAAAATTAGCCCATGAGCGAAATTTAGCCCCTAAAATCATCCATGTTTATGGTATAGGTTGATTACAGGTTGGTGCATGGTTGATGCATTTGTTTATTGTATAGGTTGATTACAGGTTGATGCATGGTTCAGATTTATTGGTATAGGTTTACAACAGTATATCTCACAGTGATAGTGTGATAGTGGTTCCATCATTCTACCTCTACTTCAGGGTGGCAGGACGGGGCAAGGACGGGTGGTTGTAGCCACCTTTCGGTTGTAGTCAGAGAACATTGGGGGTTGTAGCCAGAGATTTGGGGAGTTGGAGATTCCCTTAGGTTGTAGCCAGAGATTTGGGGAGTTGGAGATTCCCTTAGGTTGTAGCATGAGAAACTAGGGGGTTAGACCCTCCTTCTAGTTGTAGCTGGAAAACAAAGGAAGTTGGTGCTTCCAATGAATGTAATTCTTGAAGACATATAAGAAAAAACATTCCATGGTTTTCTCCCGATTTGGGTTTCCACTTAAAACACTGGTGTACTGTGTATGTGTGTGATTGTTTATTTATTACTACTCATTATTGGATAATAATTCTACATTGATATAACATTTGAAGAAAATGATTATAATTACGTTATTACTGATTCACCCCCCGTCTTAGTAATCCAACATTATGAATCATGTCTTCCATCCTTTTCTCTCTAATTTTGTCTTAGTTTTCTTTGATGATATTCTCATCTAAATTAAAACTTGGTCATCTCATCTCTCCCATGTGAATCAATTTCTCCATCTCCTCTCTAAGCACCAACTTTTCCTTGAGCAATATAAATGTTCCCTTGGTGCCTCGGAAGTGGAATACCTAGGTCATATTGTTGGCAAGGATGGTGTCTAAGTGGATCCTAAGAAAATTGAAGCTATGCAAAATTGGCCTCACCCTAAAAATATTAAGATCTTGCACAATTTCCTAGGTTTAACATGATAGTATTCAAACTTTATTCATAATTATGGAAAGATTGCAACTCCTCTCACTTCCCTCCTAAAAAAAATTCTTTCACTTGGACTTTAGTTGCAGATCATGCCTTCCAAGCCTTAAAATATTCTATGTGCTCGACCCCTGTCTTAGCACTCCCATACTTCACAAAGAAATTTGTATTGGAATGTGATGCTTCCGAGAAAGGAATTAGAGCCATCCTCATGCAAGATGGCAAGCCCTTGGCCTTCACTAGCAAACAAATTTCACAGAGACATTTCAGCCAATCCATTTATGAAAAGGAAATGTTATCTATTATTCATGATGTGGATCTCTAGCACCCTTACTTATTGGGTCAATGATTCCAAATCAAAATTGATCAGCAGAGTGTCAAGTATTTCCTCAAACAACAAATTACATCCCCGACGTGGAAAAAATGGGTGACCAAGCTATTTGGATATGATTATGGGATCATTTACAAGAAGGGAAAGGAAAATGTAGTGGTTGATGCTCTTTCCTAGAAAAATGAAGAAGATGGGTCCCTTTTATCTCTCTCCTTCATTGTACCATATTGGCTCCAAGTTGTTCTTCAAGAATGGTTGCAAGACCCCAAAATTTTTGTCCTGCTCCACCAATTGTAGCACAACTCTTCAGTTTCTCCATGGTACTCTTGGCATAATGAAGAGCCTCGCTATAAAGGTCGTTTGTATTTATTAAAGCAATCCCAACTTATATCCAAAATTATTTTTGAACTTCATGCCTCACCCACAGTAGAGAATTCAAGATTTACCAAAACCTATGAAAGGGTCAAACATTATTTTTCTAGGAGAGTACAAAACAAGAAGTCCGCACCTTTTTCCTTGAATCTGAGATCTATCAACGCAACAAGGGAGAAACTTGAAAATCTCTGGGAAAACTCCAACCACTTTTGATTACCCCTGCTATTTGGAAATATTTTTCTATGGACTTCATTGTAGGCTTACCTAAATTAGGCAATAAGTTAGCCATCATGGTGGTCGTCGATCGTCTCTCCAAATATGCTCATTTTTGTGCTCTTCAACACCCATTCACAATCACCACAGTGTCTAAACTCCAGGGATGATTTTAAGGATGGAAATTTATTTTAAAATGTACAAACATGGGATAATATTACTAGAGTCCTTAATATGAAAAATGTAAAATGTCTGGCGATAGTTTTGTAAAAATATTCAAATTTCTAAGGATTTTGTATAGTTTCTATAAAATTTTGGCAATTTTTAAGGTAAAATAATTGTATTCTATGGAGTTTGGGCGAATCATTTTTAGAAAAAAAGGAAATTATCAAATCTTGTTTTTGAAAAAACCATGGAAAATTAGCCCATTTGCCAAATTTATCCCTTAAAATCATCTATGCTCAAATCTTCATGGATAATATCTTCAAGCTTCATGGCATGCCTAATTATATTGTTTCTGATAGAGACCCCACTTTCACCAGTAATTTTCGGCAAGAGTTGTTCAAGCTATAGGGCACCCAATAGCAATTGAGCACTATCTATCACCCCAGACGGATGGCTAGACGGAAGTTGTCAACAAGTGTTTGGAAACATATTTGAGGTGTTTTTCATCAGAGCATAAAAATTAGTGGACTCAATGGTTACCACTAGCTGAATGGTGGTACAACACATCTTACCATACAACTACTCGCATGACTCCTTTTGAAGTAGTCTATGGAAAATTTCCTCCATCAGTTCTCTCTTATATGTCAGGGGTCTCCACGGTTCAGGAGGTTGACACAAATATTATATCCTAGGAGTCTATTATTCATTCCCTCAAAGACAATTTGGTTATGGCTCAGAATCACATGAAGCAACAAGAAATTCAAGGTCATTCTTAATGACATTTTGTTGAAGGGGACCATGTAGTTCTTCCACTGTAACCTTATAAGAAGACTTCCCTCAAAGATCACCATTTTCTGAAACTTGTGCCCAATTTTTATGGTCCTTATCAAGTGCTCAAGTGTGTGGGATCGGTTTCCTATCAGTTAGCTCTACCTAGTCATTCAAAGCTCCATCCTATTTTTCATGTTTCTTGCTTAAAGAAAGTGATTGGAAATAAGTGCCAAACTCAAACTAGTCTTCCTGAGTTGGATGAAGAATGTTCCATATGGTTTCATCCACAAGAAGTCTTGGCCCAGCAAGAGTGACTTCTCTATTAGAAAACCATCCAAGAAGTGTTATTTCAATGGAAAGACACACCTCCAGAAGATGCCACCTGGGATTCGACCACCATTCTACAACAATTCCCTCATATGAAGCATTGAGGACAAGGATGTTCTTCAAGGGGGAGGTCATGTTAGGGACCTAACCTGCTTAACCCCTCATCTAGGTAGAATAATGTAATTCCATGTAATAAATGCCAATATTAATAAGTCTTAGCAACAAGGAATAATAAGTCAAATGTAAGAATCCCTAATAGATTCTTTCGCTTCTAGAAGGATCTTCCTCTAGATTGTTCTTTTAGATAGATAGATTTATAAATAGAAGTAGAAGGTATGAAAAATATTGTCTTGGATATTATTGTAATAGATCTTTTCTCTGTTGGAGTCCAACAAGTTGTACCATTATTTTATCAGAGCCCCTAGTGCAGTTCTCTAGGAATGTGAGAGGTGGTTCTGGAACTATAGATTCTCAAAATGGAGTCTTACATAAATATATTATATTTTATTTAAGATTGACAAAAAATTGTAGGTATTCCTCCTGCAGAGTTTCTTTGTGTTCCCATGTTGCTTCTTCAGGATGGTAGAAGGTCCATTTAACCTTTACCAAGCCTATTGTTTTTTTCCTGAGAACTTTGAACTTCTAGTCCAGGATGTAGATTGGTTCCACCCGAAAATATATTTCATGTTCTACCTGGATCACAGTCTAATCAATTATGTTGTTAGGGTCATGCACATATTTATCTAATAATGACACATGAAATACATTATGCACTCTCATGGATGAATTAAATTCTAGGATGTATGCAATTCAACCTATATTCTCTCATATTTCAAAAGGTCCACAATATCTTGATGTCAACTTTGGGAAACTTCCTAATCTTAAGGAACTTATCTTTTCCTTCACTTTTAAAAATACATGTTCAACAACTTTAAAATATTTGGTTTTTTTTTCCTTGTATGCATAACTTTTCTTCCTATCCTAGGAAGGATTTAAATTATACATTATCTTTTCCATCTTCTCTCCATTTACTTCAAAACATCTGTCCTAATAACCACTAGGTCTACTGGATTATCCCAACTCACTAATTTGTTACACTTCTTGCCATAAAATGCTTCAAATGGAATCATTTTCAATGAGGTATGATACCCATTATTGTAATAAAATGTAAATAAATGAATACAATCCTTCCACTTTGATTGTTGGTCTATCACATAAATTCTAAGCATGTCTTCAATTATCCTATTACTCTTGTCTATTTTTCCATCTGAATTTGGGTGAAATGTTTTAATGATGTTTAGATTTGTTCCAAAAACTTTGAACAAACCCTTCAAAAAATTGGATATAAACTTGGGATCTGTTTCTAAAACAATTTCCTTAGGTGCTCCATGTAGCCTAGCAACTTATTTCATGTAAATTTATGCAATATTGGTTTCATTGTGTGTAGTCTTCACTAGAATAAAATGTGTTACCTTAGTTAATTTATACACCACCACCATGATGGAATCATGTTTCTTTATTGTTCTGGGAAACTTAGTAATAAAATCCACTGTAACAAATTCCCACTTACATTGTGGAATGGGTAATGGCTGCAATAATCCAACATGATACTTATGTTTTGTCCACACTTTCTAGCACTCGAGACATATATCTATGTAATTAGTCACTTCCTTCTTCATTACTATCCAAACATATTGGATTCTTACAACAACAATTGTAAATTGATATCCTGGGTGGATGACATATGGCACATTGTGAATTTCCCTCAACACTGCATTTTTCAACTCACTAATGTAATGTACCCCAAAAATTTCTAAAATAAAAAAAAAATTGTTGAAGGGGAGAAACTAAAGTCTATTTGACAAAGACAACTTATACCCGACTAATGTCTTTCAATTAAATCCTTTTCTGACAAATTAATTTGATTTAACTTCTAAAATGTTAATCCAAAATATCCATAAGAGGACTAACACTCTACCCATAAAACATATCATTCTTTCTCTATTTTATAGTGCATAAAATTTCCTCCATTCGTTATTTATTTCTAGACTAGGAGGAGGAGAACCCTATAAAACTTGTATTGTTTTTATTCTAGGAGGGATAAATCCTAACCATGACGATATATTCTCATATCTTTAATGTTATTCTTGTTTGTACATAAGGGTTATCCCCACTAATTTGTATTTAGACTTGATACAAAGAGGCATACTTAAACATGGTCCTAAAATACTCCATGGTATAATCGCACTAGGATTATATCATGCATAATATAATCTATTATTTAATAAAAAAATTTACAACAACCAGGCATATGATAATCCAAATATTCAACTATGTTACAGAACTCCATGTATGTCAAGGTAAGGTGGCTCTTTAATGTGTAGGGTGGAGGACAACTGAAACCTATGCTAGGAGCCGACAATTGTCAATGTTACATTTAAGGTGTAGGAGTACACATCATACCTTATTTACTTAATCAGTACCTGCATGTTGGACAACTAAGAGGGGGGGGGGTGAATCAGTTTTTATCGTGCTTAAAAAATTATACTTATTTTAAAATCTTTACAGAGAATTCAATGATAATCACAATAATACAGGAAGGTAGGAAATAGAATATTCAACATCAATCACACACATGAAATATATAGAGATAGATGTTTTCTAAGGAAACCCATAAAGGGAAAAACCTCTTGTTATTGATATGATAAGTAATCTTTATTTTTTGTACATTATCATTCTTATGAGAACCAACTCATTGTGACGCTACCACCTCTGTTTGCAAGCTCCAACCTGCTGAGAGCACCAACTCTTCAGTTTCTCTAGCACCCACTAGAATGAAGCACAAACTCCCTGGTTTCTCTATCACTCACTAGAAGGAAGCACCAACTCCCTAAGTTTTCCAGCACCAACTGGATAGAATCACCAACTTCCAGTCACATAGGAACCAACTTGTATTACAGGGAACAACAGTTCCCCCTTGCACCAACCTACCACCTTGGTATTTCTGGTTGCAACCAGATGGAAGCTACAACTCCCTGTGTTCAAGAACCCACTTGAAACTCTGAGGAAACCAATCCTCCCTAGCACCTCCCAACCACCCTAGGTATAAAAACTTCGTTACTTGAGACTTATTACAGTGATACAATGTTTATCTATAGCTTACTAGTCTCATCACAGTTATGCGACACTGCTATGCTCTGTGTGCATCGGTGTCTTCCTGCTCGGCTTCTTATTTGAGATTTATGTTCTTCTACTTTGTCTCTTCATGCACACCTCAGCTTCCTCTTCCTCTTTTATTTTTTCAGATATGTATCTTTGTTCTATGAGCTATGCCTCTTCTGTATATTTCAGCTACTTCCCACAACATACTTTTTCCCCATGAAAATTTTTACTCTCAATAGAAGCACACCCCTCTTCTCTGTTATGCATATATTTATAATGCCCATTCCTCTGCCAGATAATACACCTAACTCTTCATCCCCTCTGGTGATTACACTTAGTATGTTCTTCATCCATGGTCATTGTGCTAAGACTCTTTGGATTCTCTGGCAGCTACAGTCTTCGACTCTTTTCCATCTGTCAATCGTCTCTATTCTAAGCCCTCATTCCACTGAAAGATACCTCGAGACTCTTCATCTCCTCTGTTGATCACCATGATATTCTTTGAATTCTCCGGTAGATGCAATCAGTCATTTTTGGCAGTTATAATCAATTTGTCTCTAGCATTTACTGAGAGAACCTCCGCGCACTCATGTCTTTGGCGTCTTTTTCTATTTTCTCTCTGAGAAATCTACATAGTGGGTGCTATATCGTCTTACTAAGACCCTACGTTCCACATGATCATGTCTATGACCAGACGCCTATCCAACAGATGCTTCATGACTTCGCATTTCAGGATATCCATCTGTGAGTTGCCTTGATCTTTTGAACTCGTGAAACTCTGAAATGGAGCCTAGTATTGCTATCTTCTTCCCCAATATTCCATTGATTAGACCACAGGTTGTGACCACTCACTAATCAAAAGGGTTCTTCACGATTTTGATGATAAACGAAGTAGATCCTAGTGACACACTAACTCCTTCCTTAACTTTTCATTGATGTGATCTCTTGTTGTGACCGTGGGACAAATATTTCGAGCGCTTCGTAATTTTGCATTTCGCGATTTTGCATCTTGTCTCCCTGGACAATCAATGGTTTAGATCTCTCCTCAATCTGATGGCTCAGATCAAGTTGCGATTTTTCATTTCGCGACTTTGGGAGTCTCCTTACCTTCGTTCTCTTGATACCCAAAATAGAGATGGTGCTAGATCAACGGTCCATATATTTTCTTTGATCAACGGTTGTGAACAAGTCATGATTTTGTGTTTCATGATATCTGTGGACTGCTTGACGTAGTTCTACTGATTCATGATTGTGTGAATCTTCTCATCTATTTCCACATGTATTCCTTGACGATGGACGGTCGCCCTACTTTCAGGACTTTGTAATCCCACTTCACCTTTTACTTTAAGTTCGTGCACGTTCTTCTGGATCCAATGATGGTTGGTCCTCATGCTCAAATCTTACAGATCATATCTGTACTCCTCCTCCTAAGAAGTGGATTTCTCAAATATCTAAGTCTCAAAGTCCACTACCTTTGATCCTTCTGCGCGCTTCGATGTTTGGGATCTCATATGCACATCTCAGAATTCTATCTATCCTGAGCTTTGATCTCTGCATATTGTTTTCTTCTTCACCTGGGATTATGTTGTTCTTGTTTCACCATCGATCCACACTCTGATATTTCCATCAATGACAGGCACACAATATTCCTATAAACATGCCAACATCGATGTTGTTCTTTCCATCAATGACAAGCACACTCTGCCTGTAAACATGCCAACAATATTCCCCTTTGGCATTGATGGTAACTCTGAAGGACTGCATATATCTCCAACTGTGGCATCTAGAACACACCTTTCTCTCCCCCTTTGACATCAATGTCATGGAAAACATGCTCCCCCTTAGTTGTTGCAGTACTTGTTGGAGGTATCATATGTTCAACCAATAAATACTCCCCATGACATGATGAACTAATTTAACTTTCTAACAGGGTCACGCCTAACTTTCGACATAGATACTGAAACTCATCTTGTGCAAGAAGTTTAGTGAATATATCAGCAATTTGATCTTTGGATGGAATATAATGCACAAAACCCATAGATTTGGTTACCTATTCCCTCAAGAAGTGATAGTTGATGGGTATATGCTTGGTCTTGGAGTGAAAGATAGGATTCTTTGACACACTAATTGCACTGGGATTATCACAATGGATTGGGATCGATGTAGTATATTTGACCTCCAAGTCTGCAAGTGTCTAAATCATCCATAAAAGTTGGGTACAACATGTGGCAACTGCAATGTATTCATATTCTGTAGTTGTTAAGGAAATGAAACCTTTCTTCTTGCTCAACCATGATACAAGAGAATCTCCTAAGAAGAATGCACATTCACTTGTGCTTTTCCTTTCATCCACACAGTTAGCCCAATCTGCATCTGAATATACTGATAGTTGAAAATTTTGATTCCTAGGATACCATAGGCCATGGTGCAATGTTCCTTTTAGGTATCTGAATATCTTTTTGATAGCTAACACATGACTCTATTTAGGTGTGGCCTGATACCTTCCTATGATTCCAATAGCGTGCATTATGTTTGGATGAGATGTTGTTATGTACAACAGGATTCCTATCATAGACCTATATGAAATCTAATCAAAATCAGGTGAGTCATCATCCTAGCTTAACTTACATCCAATGACCATAGGTGTGCTCATATGTGACATCCCCGAAATTAAAGTATTTTTTAAATTTAATTTTGTTGGAAAATTATTCTGTTTTTAGTAAATTCGAATTTGGAAATTTTTTTCCATTTATGGCAATTTCGAATTTCGAATTTAATAATTGTAATTAATTATTATGACTATTGGGCAGAGATCTGATTTGACCCAACTAACTATTTGACTATG
>SNQJ01S0141576.1:0-13894 GCA_010110895.2 Picea sitchensis | reverse complement strand
GTAAAACTACATCGTTTACTTATTTTTATTCAATATAATCTACTTTACCTTTCTTTGACTTGTTTCTTTTCTGAAGTAGTTTGTTTTGTGTGTCGTAATTTAAGAAGTAGCAAAATCAATAAATTTACTATGGCCATGAGGCACACTCATACAAATTACTATATACATATATACATATATATATATATATATATATATATATACATTAAACATATAACAGTTCAGAAAAAACAATACTAACATATATTTTAAATAGTGGGAAATCCAAAAATCTATCATGGCCATGAGGCACACTTATATATATTATTATTTATATATATATAACATCAACCATATAACACTTCAGAAAATGAAAGCACATAGTGAAGATACATATCTGAGCAATCGATGCTCATAAAACAAATGGGACAACCACATTCCTCTCAACCGTAGAATCATGACAACCACGATCACTTGTCCTAATCACCCCCTAGCTTGACCATAACTCCATATGGGAAAACTGAGTATGACTCCTTAGCCACTGTCACCTTGAATAGTTCAGAAAATTGCTTGTCTAACACCAGATGTGCTTATAACAACAAAACAATTATTTTCCTCAACATACTAAGAAGTGTCGTGCCTTCCACATATGTTTTATTTATCTCATTCCTAGGACTTTCCATTCCTTCCCTCCTTGGGAAATTTGCATCTTTACAAATACCTAATTCTTATGGGCTTCCAGTGACAAAACTCAACTTCTGACACTTGTAAAAATCATCTCTGAGTTAACTCAAACCTGTTCCCTACTCATGGAGTCATAGTCAACTATTTTTAACATCATTGTTCCATTAGTATTCCATCATTAAATTTATTAAAAACTTTGTCTCATAGATGTGTCCATCAAAAGAGGACAGTTGGCAAGTCAAACTTTTGTGCAACAACCATAAAATAATAATTACATACTTGAAAAATCTAAATTTCGAATTTCCAAAAATGGAAATTTAATTTTAGAATCAAATTTAAATTATTTTATTTTTGAATAATTGGAGGATATCAAATCCTCTCCCCCTTATGTATAACACTTTCATCAATGTTTAAATCATCCCTTGGAACAAAATTGGATAATATTTCCACATTTCTTCTTCTAATTCCCAAGTAGCCTCCTCAATACTAAAGTGATTCCATTGCACTTTTACCTAGGTGATGGCTCTGTTCCACAATATCGTTTCTTTCCTATCCAAAATGCATAGAGGTTATTCTTGGAGCTCACCTTCTGGTTCCACATGCACCATGTTCCAATCAATGATGTGAGTAGGATCATGAATATACATTTTTAATAGTGAAACATAAAAAACATTATGAACTTTTAAATTTGCAGGGAGTGTTAGTTGATACTCTGTGGGTCTGATTCGAGTTAAGACCTCAAAAGGACCACAAAATCTTGGCGCCAACTTAGAACAACTACCTAGTTTTAGGGGGCTTCTCCTCGCTTTGACTTTGAGGTATACATGTTCTCCAATTTTAAATTCATGATGTCTTCTTTTTAGATATGCATATCTTTTATGTTGATCTTGTGCCTCTTTCAAGTTATGTTCTACCCCTTTGACCATCCTTTCCATTTCTTGGATCATTTCTAGTCCAACCATGATCCTATCAACCACATTATCCCAACTAATTAGGGCTGTGCATTTCCTTCTGTATAAGACTTCAAAGGGACTCATCTTAGTTGATGCTTGATACCCATTATTGTATGTGAATTCAAATAAATGTATATACTCTTCCCACTTAGTTGGTTTTGTCCTTACATACATTGAAAAAATGTCTTCGATAATTTGATTCGTTCATTTGGTTTTCCCATTCATTTGTGGATGGTAACTTGTGTTGAAATTCAAATTAGTATTCAAGCCTAAAAAAATTCTTTCCAAAAATTGGATGTAAATTTGGCATCTCTATCTGAAATCACCATCTTAGGAACCCCATGCAATCTAAATATTTCTTTCATAAAAAAAAATAGCGATACTAATCACTTTGTAAGTAGATTTTATAGGTATAAAATGTGCAGGCTTACATAGCTTATCAATCACTACCATAATTGAGTCATTTTGTCTTTGAGTCTTAGGAAAAACTGTGATAAAGTCCATTGAAATAATTTCCCACTTCGATTATGGTATAGGGAGAGGTTGTAATAGACTTGTCGGATGTTGGTGCTTAGCCTTTACATGTTGACAATCTAAACATTTAGACAAGTATTTAGTTGTTTCATTTTTTATGTTAGGCCAATAAAACTATTTTCTTAAGGCTGTAATCATTTTATGGTATCCTAGATCACCAGAATATGGTTTTTTGTGCAGCTCATCAAGAATTGTCATCTTCAATTCAGTAGATTTAGGTAGATATAATTTATTTTTGAACCTTAGCATCCCACTTTTATCAACACTGAGATTTGTAATGTGTTGGTCTTCCTCATTTCTTTGTAATTATTCTGTTGTTTTGATGTAATATTTATCATTTCTTCTTGCAAATTTAATCCTATTCTCAATATCATTTTCAACTTTGCTGATAATTAATTCATATAGCTCATTAGTCCTTCGACTTAGTGCATATGCAACTTTATTTTATTTTCCCTTGATGTGTCGTACTTCAAAATAAAACTCACTTAAGAAGGCCAACCATATCACCTTTCTTGCATTGAGATCTTGTTGGTTCAACAAGTGTTTTACACCACTATTATTTATCAATAATATAAATTTTCTTCCCATTAAATAATTCTACCACATTTTCAAAGAATGAATTACAGTCGTTAACTCTATATTGTGAGTTACATAGTTTGGTTCATGTTCTTTTAATTTGTGTGATTCGTAACAAATGACCTGTCCATCCTGTATTAGCACTCTTCCTAATCCTTTTTTACTTGCATCCACACAAACTATAAATTCTTTATCTGGGTCTGCCACTTTAAGGATTGACATTGTAGTTAATAGTCCTTTTAATTGATCAAAACTATCTTGGCATTTTTGAGACCAATTAAATTTTGTTCCCTTTTTCTGTGGTGATGTAATTGGATATGTGATTTTGGAAAACCCTTCGATAAACCTCCAGTAATATATGGTAATACCCAGTCCCGGATGGGGTTCCACGCGTGCAGGTTGAACCACGTGGAGGAGGCGTGGGGGAAGCCATTTATAATGGCCCTCACCGCACTTACATCCATTTATGAATGGCATCACTTCCGTCTACCTTCACCATTTTGATGGTTCTTCACACGAGTTCTCATAGGATGGACAACCAGAGCATTAAACTCATGGCTTTCATGGCTGTCGTTATTACTCACCCGTCATGTTGCAATTACGAAATTCATAGTGCAAATTTGAAGTTTGGTGTGCAGTGGTTTAGCAGTGGAGGTTACAGTGTTTTGGCCTTTCTCCTCACTCCTACCATGCCGAGGTTGCGAGGGAAGCCACGTAGAGGAGCCGGTTGGTATGCCGCCGACTCCAAAAGGAAGCGACATGGAAATTTTAAACGAGTTGTGCGCTTGGCTAGGAAGAAACGATGACGGATGACCACAGTAGCTAGCTCGCCCCCAGGCACTCGCGTGGAAGAAGATCCAGACTTGGGCCTCCCCTCAGACTTCTCGGAGAGTAAGATGTTCACGGTACCTGATAATTGGGATCCCCCGTCCCATTTTGGTGCACCAGCAGCACTGTCCCGCCCCACAGGAATCCCAGGTTCTTCTGCAACGCCAAACGATGAGTACACCACCTGCGTGGTTGAGGAGGAACCACCGAGCAGTTACATAGGTTTTCAGGTGAGCGCGGAGAGGCCGGAGGTGAAGGAAACATACAAGGAGGTGAAGGAAACAAGAAAGGAACCGGAGGCACCAGCCTTGCCATCACCTCTGCACCCGGAGATTCTGCAGCTGATCTTTGAGGTTCGTAGCCTGGTCGAGGACCAACTCTTCAGAGCGGTTTGCATCAGCCAGTGCCTGGATATGATCTACGCGGCCTACTCCAACGCCACTCCTCGACAACAATGCCCGACCTACTCTCAACCATTCGCCATCCCATCTTGCAGTGGAAAAGCGTAGGAAGCACACAAGGACACTGGGGATTAGGTTCTCTTCTGTTTCGCATGGCTTCTAATGATACTTTTGTAGTTGTTTACCAGGGCTGTTGCTCTGTAACTGCTAGCGTAGTTAGTACTAGAACAATAAGTTTTAGAATTGCTAGACTGATGTCCGTTTTGTATGGCCACCCTGGTTTCCTTCGGGAAGGGTGGTGCAGTCATCTGTTTCTATTGCATGCTACAATGGGTAGGCCAGCTGTCCTGGTTTCCTATGTAGGCAGGACAGCTGGCTCCTGTGTGACAGATGTATGTTATTTTTTGATATCATAATATAATAGGTCCTACCCCTTTTTACTTAAAAAAATATATATATATGGTAATACCCATGAATGACCTTATGTTTTCTATGACTATAGGAATAGGCCATTCCATAATTTCTCTAATATTTTCAGGGCCTATTGCAATGTCGTCTTCCAATATTACATGCCCTAAATATTGTATCTTCCTTTGGTAGAAATCACATTTATCAAACTTAGCATAAAAATTATGTTCTCTTAGAGTCTGTAATACTATTTTCAAATGATGTTCATGTTCTTCTTCATTTTTTGAATATATTAGTATATCATCGATAAAAAACAACACGAAATTATCCAAATACTAGTTGAATATACTATTCATCAAACACATAAAAGTTGTTGGTGCATTAGTTAGTCCAAATGAAATCACTACAAATTCATAATGTTTGTAATTTTTTCTAAATGTTGTTTTGTTTATGTCTTCATGCTTTATCCTAACTTGGTGATAACCAGATATCAAGTCTATCTTAGAGAATATTTTAACTCCTCCAACCTGGTCAAAGAGATCATTGACTCTAGGTAAAGGGTATTTATTTTTAATCGTCATTTTATTCCGCTGACGATGTTGGCCCTCGACCAAGTTTTGAGGAATACTTGGTCATAGTTGACCATTTGGTACTTCGACTACCTGTCAAAGATGGAGTGCATAGAGAAGTGGATATCACGGGATATTGCCACCTTTTGTGGAACCTTTTTGGGTTTTTTGGGGAATATTGTAACGGGAAAGGGATGTCGGCCCTTGTTTAGGCCCTTTTCTATGTATAAATAGAGGTCTAGGCCATGTAATAAAGGAGGCCCTGTCTAGTCTATGGATTAGTGCATAAGTTGGATGTATGTGATCAGAAGTCTATGCAACTATAAGAGCTCTGTGTGTGTTGTAATAAGTGCTGAGTGTCAGAGTGTGAGAAGGCTTAGTGCTTGGATCTACCCGGGGAAAGAGGATCTAGCAAGATGTGCAAATCTCTTGTCCTATGTAGGGTAAGATCTTGGAGGCTTAGTGTTGTAACTGCTTGACCAGGATAATATAAAGAAGACTTTGTGGACGTAGCCCAAGGGTGGGGGTGAACCACGGTAACTATGTGTATTGTGTTGATGTGTTTGTCTCTCTCTTGCTAAGTGCTATGATATGTTTAGATAGATCTATTGATGATTTATGCTTATGAAATATGAATGCATGCTAGATATGATACATAATATGCTAAGTTCTTAATCTATTGAGTATAATCTGTTTATCATTGCTAAGTGCTAGATTTGAGTAATTACTGCGGTGGTCTGTGCTTTCTGCGAAGTGTATTAATGAATGTATGTTAGGAAATAACTCATGCTAAGTGTGTTGTAAGAAAGATAATCATAGATCTATGTCCCAACTAAGGTTGTAGACACCTGAGTCCTGCAACCACCCCTTCCTCTACCTCGGGTGAGACTTCATATGCTTCGTAGGTGTTGCCGAAAGGGCCAATAGTTAGGGCTTTGTTGGTGCTCTCTTGAGCATTGAACACTGGGTCTTCCCCTGTGTCAACAAATGGTTCTGTTGTTGGGACTTGGAACTATGATTGCTGGGAACTGGAGAAGAAGAAGCTTTGTGTGAAATAATCTCTGTGCGTAAATCTTTTTCCCTAGTGCGTAGTGTTCTGTTTGACCCGTGAAGCTTTGTTCCAAGAAAGAAAGGTCAGATCTGAAGAAGAGAGGTCAGATATGAATAAAAAGAGGTTAGATCTGCAAGAAAAATGTAAGATCTGTAAGATCTATGCTTTGATAAAGTTAAGAATAGTTAAAAGTCTTAGATCTGGAAGCTTTGTGCTCTGTAGAAGTAAGATAAGTGAAATTTTTGTTTCTAAAGAATGGATCTAGGTATGTTTGATAGATTCTATCCTAGACTCAAAACTAGGGCATTAATAGATGAAATAAAGTTTGATATGAATAAATCTGATAAGCATAGTGATAGATATTCTATACCTATGCATAGAAAGAATTTTGGGACTAACCAATGGATGCAGTATCCTAGAAAGAAATTTTTGCAGGTTAACCATTATGATCCTAGCACACAGTACATGAAAAGTTTAGGATCATTGAAGAGAAAGAGAGGATTAACTCTTTGTTACAATTGGAAAAGGCCCAGACATCTTACTAAGGAATGCCCTGTGTGAAGACCCAGTTGTCTTTGTTGTAAGGCTATGGACCATGAAGTATTGGATTGCCCTAGAATGATTGCTAGGATTGAAAATATCAATATAGAGCAAGCAAGCGATCCAGTGACCAAGATTATAGCAGAAACCCAGAAAGAATCAGAAAATATATTTCTACAGATGAGAGATACCTTGAATTACCATTGACATGTTAGGCTATTAGAGATCTTCAAGAAGAAAGAACAAATCGAAGTGAGAATAGGAGACTTCGACATTGACTGTGTTTTGGATGAAGCAACACCAGTGAACATTATGACAGAAGGAACTTGGAAAGATATAGGAAGACCTGACATGACCCCTTCATTAGGAGGAATAAGGTTATTCAGAGGAAAGATGGTAAACCTATGTGGAAATCTCACTCAGATATCTATGAATGCTCATGGAACTTAGACAGAAGAAGATTTCGAGATTGTTAAGTTCGTGGAGGACAACACCCCATTTACTATGTTACTTGGTAAACCTTGGATTGAGAAAGATCAAGCCAGAAAATAGATAGCAGAAAAGGACCTAGAACAACAGAGACAAGAGTTAAGACACTTCATGACTAGAAGGATCGCACAGTTGATTGAAGAATGGGAGAATAGATCAAGGGTTCTTGACCCCAGGAACTTGGATGATGAAGTTGACAGAATGCTAGAAGAACCATAGAGGACTGAAAAATATGTTGGACAAGTAATACCCATGGATCTGAAGAAAGAATATCAACACTGCGAAGTTACCATGCCAAGAGAAGAAAAGAATCAAAATGAAAAAAGGATGACTGAGACGAGGCTCACTGGGAAGAAGGATAGAAAACTCATGAAGAATAAAGAAAAGTTGGAGAAATTACATAATGTTCCAGAAGAAACCTTGCAGAAGGAAAACATGTAGAATTTGAGCTTCGTCGGGATAGCATAACAACAACATATGGCACTTCTCCATGTCGAAGTAATATAACCGTTAGAAGACAATATACCCATTCCACTGATGGCCCGAATGGCTCGGAAGGAAGTTATGACCTATTACCTAACTGTTAGACTACGACATAATGGATAGATCAAGAGTTAATGGACCCTCTTATCTGTTGCAAGTAGTCTATTACAGATTTACTTACTTATTCCATCGCTCCATGCCTGGAAGAAACTTTTTCCAATTGAGAACTTGAGCTCACAGAATACCCGCATTGTAAACTAGTGACTACCCCGCCTTGATCTCTACTCAATTACAGTACCTTCATCCCATTGAAAACTTGAGAAAGTGATCCTAAGATTACATGTTTGACGAGCTTAGCGCAGCAGAAGAATCGATGAGATAAGTACTCGCTAGCTTAAGAACTAAAAGAGTTATGTCGGAAAGAGAAATGTCCACTGGAGTCCAAGCCTTGTCGTCAAGAGGAGTATCAACGTCTCCATCCACTGCTGAAGATGGACCATCCTGACAGACCGCTGAGAAATCTACTAAACATAGAGATGACATCGCGAACGCCAAATTGATCCTGAGCATATTTCCCTCTTACATACCTCCTCTGAAAGGTGAAATAAACCGTGAAAGTGTGCCCCAAGATTATGACTATCCTATGATCATTGTGTACCTATTGAAGGGAGTGCGCGCAGTTCACACTGAGCAGACCAAGCTCCCAGCATTGATGTTTTATGACTTCAACCTTGGTGATCGGAAAGCCTACAGTATGCTTTCACCACACAAGCATCTGACGATGAAAAAGGGGAAGAATTCCAAGATTGTCCCTCAACAATGGATGATGAACTTCACGCAATCCACCTTACTTAATGTAATGAATATTCCACACCTTGGAAGGCACCAGGAGGTGAACACTTGCGTAAAATTTCTACTAGAAAGCTACCATGGAGGATATCTCTAGTTAAACCAACGTATAATGATTGATCTGACGTTGATCAATCAGATCACCGAGCTGAGCATACAGGGCCCTGACACACAAGACTATTACCCTGGAAAGACTGCGGATCGCGCTCTTTCAGAGAAGATTAAAGAGGCCTATGGAAATGTTGAAAAAGGTGCACGAGGTTACAAGGTAACCTCTATTGACAGTGGCGCAGTGTGCTTCGCTTGTCAGATGATCGCAGGAAATTTAGTCTACAAGAATATACTGACGCAAGTATTTGGATTTGTAGTTGATCTTGTAGGAAAATGCGTAGAAGGAGTCCAAATGAACTGGTCAAAGTACTTAGTGGATCAAATCGAATTGGATTGCAAAGAAGCATAAGAACAAGGATATGAGTTCCACTTCAGTTGGCTTCTCATCCTGATCACCTTCATAGCATGGGAGATGCCGGAAGATGCCATTTTTCCTGAAACCCTACCGTTTGAACCATTGGCTACGAAGTTCAGTACATTATGGTACACGACATATATGAATAGGCAATGGAAATCGAATACACTCTTTCATAGATACTACATCCAGTTGAATACCACGATACAAGACACACCTCGCATTACTCCAAACACACTCCATAGATTCAGACCCTTAATGAAGTTCAGCGCGGACTACCACTTCATATACCTGACTCCCCACGCTGATGAGCACCAGGAACAACTACAGTCTTATTATGAATTGACAGAGGAAGACCTTGAAGAGATTACCAAGGAATTGTCGGAAGACCTCCTTGTTGTAGCAGATCCAGCTGATATTTCAGATATCAGCAGCCCAGAAGTTGCACATGACACACCTAGGCCGAGTAAGACAAAGAAGACAAAGGAGATGAAGAAAACTAAAGAAGTTCAAGATGAGGATAGTCGCTCTGTAAGGACAAATTCTGTCACACCATATGAAGAAGGTAACAATAAAGACCTAGAAGAATTTGAGAAACAACCAGAAGATGAAGTCGAAGCTCTAAAGAAAAGAAAAGGGTCACCTTCGAAGTCTTCCATTAAGAAGAAAGCAAAAGTGACCGTGACCAAGATGAAGACCATGCTCAACCCCGATGACTTCAGCTTTCTCCTTCCAAATTTGAATGAAGCCATAGAATAAATTATAGAAAAGTAGGAGGCCAAGAAACAGATGATGTATGACAGAATCGAAGCTGAGCTCCAAGGAGTACAACAAGCCCTCTAGTCTAACTGCACAATATCCACTGTGCCTATGCCAAAAGGAACACACGAAGCAGGAGACGAGTGAGTTCAACCTCGTACGATTTCTAACCTAGTCAAAGTATGCCTTTGGAAAGTAGAAGAAGTAACAACGCAGGCCACCTAGACCCTAAAGCATGCACACGAGGAAATCATAGAGTAGTGTCGAGCTACGCAGCAAGAGAAGGATGCCATCTTAGCAAAATTTGAAGAAGACAGAGAGAAAATCCAGAAAGAAAAGGAATAGTTGCTCGCGAAGCAAATCAGGATCGAAGAAGCAGTCAACAGAGCATTTCACTCTGTGACTGGCTTAGCAGATAATGTAGAAGAACCCATAGAACACCAAGTAATGAAGCTTGCTGAAGTCATTCAGCAACTGCAACAAAGAGTAGTAGAACTAGAGATCTAATCTATATTGAGTACTCTACAAGAAGAAAGTGACCAACGAGAAGTGAAAGCCTGAAGTAAAATAGAAAGGATTAAGGCACTCACTGAAGAATGTAATAAATTAAGTAGTATAAGTGCACAGATACATGAGAACCTATCCGAGAACCCTTAATTCAATAAATTGGAGTCACAGCTCCAGGAGGCGAAGTACCAAGCTGAGAAGTTATAGGTATATTTGAAGGCCCTACCGACCATAGAGAAAATGAAGAGGTCCCATGAACAACACATCGTGCAACAAAAGATTCATATGATCCAGAGAAAGGTCATGGAAATGACGCAGCAACTTCAACCTTTGCAGGATAGGGCATGCCAACTATTCTTAGAGATTGAGAGCCAAGGGACAGACCTGGAACAGGTCATGAACACAATAGATTAGCACTTAGAAGGACCAGTTAGTAACACACTCATTCAGGAGTTTGTCGAGCAAGAAGAAGTAGCAAAGCAACAGGTCAAAGAAGCTCGAGTGAAGCTCAAGGCCTTCAAGGCAAATTTACCCAGAGAAGAGTGAGTCGGGACGAGTCACAGGTGAGTGTTGATGGCCTGTTGGCCCTCGACCAAGTCTTGAGGAATACTTGGTCATAGTTGACCATTTGGTACTTTGATTGTCTGTCCAAGACGGAGTGCATAACGAAGTGGCGATCACGGGATCTCGCCACCTTTTGTGGAACCTTTTTGGGTTTTTTTGGGAATATTGTAATGGGAAAGGGATGTCGGCGCTTGTTTAGGCCTTTTTATATGTATAAATAGAGGTCTAGGCCATGTAATAAAGGAGGCCTTGTCTATTCGATGTCTTAGTGCATAAGTTGGATCTATGTGATCAAAATTCGGTGTGACTGTAAGAGCTCTATGCGTGGTGTAATAAGTGTTGAGTGTCAGAGTGTGAGAAGGCTTAGTGCTTGGATGTACCCAGGGAAAGAGGATCTAGCTAGATGCACAGATCTCTTGGCCTATGTGGGGTAGGATATTGGAGGCTTAGTGTTGTAACTGCTTGACCAAAATAATATAAAGAAGACTTTGTGGATGTAGCCCCAGGGTGGCATGAACCAGGGTAAATCTATGTATTGTGTTGATGTGTTTATCTCTCTCTTGCTAAGTGATCTGATATGTTTAGATAGATCTATTGATGCTTTTTTCTTATGAGATATGAATCCATTCTAGATATGATACATAAGATTCTAAGTTCTTAATCTATTAAGTATAACATGTTTCTCATTACTAAGTGCTAGATCTGAGTAATTATTGCGGTGCTTTGTGCTTTCTGCGAAGTGTATTAATGAATGTATGTTAGGAAATAACTTATTCTAAGTGCGTTGTAAGAAAGATAATCACATATCTATGTCCCATCTAAGGTTGCAGACACTTGAGTCTTGCAGACACCTGAGTCCTGCAACCACCCCTGCCTCTACCTCGGGTGAGACTTCATCTGCTTCGCAAGTGTTGCCGAAAGGGCCGGTAGTTAGGGTTTTGTTGGTGTTATCTTGAGCATTGAACCTTGGGTCTGCCCCTATGCCAACAGATGATAATCAATACATAATCTTAGTGTTCCATATTTATTTTTAACAAACAAAACTAGTGCTCCCCAAGATGAAACACTTGGTCTGATGTATTCTTTATCTAACAGTTCTTGTAACTTAATTTTTCAATTATGTTAATTTGGGAACACACATTCTATAATGTTTCTTTGATACCAGGGTGGATCCAGGTAGTATATCGATAGAGAAATCTATCTCTCTCCTTGGAGGTTGTTCTGATATCTCTTCTATGAATACATCTTTAAGCCCCTGAAGGACTGCAAAGTCTTCCAAACTTGGTTTTTTTTTTTCCAACTTGTTAGTTACTTGAATAGCATATACTTTGCAACCCTTATTAATACATTTCTTGAATTGCATTGCTAATATTTCTCTAACAAAAAATGGTTTTTTGATTCCATGTATTGTTCTTGTTGTATTATTTTCATCCTTGTATACGAAAGAATTTTCATAACAATTTAGTACCACTTTATTCCTTTCTAACTAGTCCATGTCGATAATTATGTCATACAACCCTAAAGTTAATAGGTTCATATTTAACTTTGTATTATGACCACTTATACTGAGTTCACAATCATAAACAAATTATGTTACCTTTCTTTTCATTCTTGTTGCTATCTATACTAACCAGCATTTAGCATGCTTTACCTTCTTTAACTTGTTCGATTCTATTAAGGTTAGAGAAATATAACTTAGACTACCTCCTGGGCCAATTTGTATAGAGACATTGTTGTTATAAATTTTACCTTCAATTTCCACAATGGTGGATTGATGATTTTCTTTCCTTCCATCCAGAGCTACATTGATCTTACGCATGCTTCTACCAATATCTGCAACTATTGAATCCTCTTGAATATTGTAAATTGAATTCCTTGCTAATGGGTTTAAGCGTGGATAATTTCTCCGTAGGTGGGGTTCTCCAGACTCCTAACATTTCAATGGTTATATAGGATTGTCCCCTAGCTTCTTGAATCCAAAATTGAGTGGTTTATTTCCCCCTTGAGTATGTTGTGTGTTACAGGGATAGTCCCTCCTCTGGAATGATTTAGTCATGTTACATAAAGGGTCTGGTTGGAAACCTTTCTTGTGTTGATTCAATTTATCCTATTTCTTTGTTTATACTTTTCATAACACATTCAAGCCTTCCTAAATACCTCATCTAAAGATTTAGGATTATCAAATTCAATTTTTTCATTATAAGACTGTGGTAGACAACTCAAGAACCTTTGAATTTTTACCTTATCTTCTTTGATATAGGGAACAAATCTCAACAGATCTAGAAATTTATTAATCAGATCATCCATAGCCATTTTCCTAGTTGCAATTCCTAAAATTCCTTAGTGTTTCTTTTGTAATAAATTTCTAATAGGTATTGTTTCTTGAAATTCTTTTTGAATTATGACCATTCCATCCTCTTTTCTTTCATTCCTTTTTCTAGTTTCAAATCTTTCCACTAGATACTAGCTTTTCCTTTTAATTTATAAATGGTCATTCTAGCCTTCATATTACTAGAGTAATTATAAATATGAAAGTATTTCTTTATGTCTAGCAGCTGTAACAACCCTCCTAGTTAAGGACAACTACTCTGTCAACCGGTGCAATTTTTTTTTTGTTTGTGTTCGTTATCATGTGTGCGCGCGTGTGGAAGTAACAACCCCCTCGACTCTACGTCGCCACTCGAACCAACATGACGCAAGTAAAATGAACACAATCAAGAAAACCCGACATATCACAGTGACAACAAGATTTAAACGCCCCTGGACATAATGCGTGCGACTAGCAACGGTAAGCAGAAAGACATCAGGGGTTAGGAACAATACTGTCATAGAATGAAAGAATCCAACAGTAGAGTCGCAGTAGTGGAACTGTGCCTTTAAACAACCCGAGACTACTGATACGGCTCAGAGCGTGTCGCAAGAGTGGAACTGTGCCTTTAAACAGCCCGAGACTCTTGATACGGCACTGGATTCCTTCCACCAGATTTACACACAGACATACATACTAAGATACAAGAGGTGTTTATATCCCGCTAGACACGAACCTACTGGGCAATACAATACCACCAAGTACTACAAAATCAGGGACAGTCATGACCTCTACGGGAGACGCAAGTCAAGAGGACTCAATCGACCAACCACCATTGGGACCCGACGACATCAATCAAGACCAATTGTTCCAATACTTATTATTAACCGACAAGGACCTTATCCTAAGGTACAACCAATAATTTCAAATTAAGCCAATAATATCA
>SNQJ01S0141575.1:0-24824 GCA_010110895.2 Picea sitchensis | reverse complement strand
GGGTAGATGTCCTAAAGTTGGTCACTAGGTACCTCGGTCAAAGTGCGGCATTTAGATTTTTGGTCTAAGAAATGGGTCACGGGCTGGATCCCGTCCAAGAGGTGGGTGCCTCAAGGGGGGACGCACAGAACAACCGGACCTCGTCCTTCAACCCTTCATGGGTATCTCCTTGCCTTATGGTAATTGGAACACTTGACTTGGAGGATTTTAAGTTCCCTATTTGACAACCTCTATGTTTTATCAATGTGAGAACCAGATAACGGGGAGTTGTTTGGATGCCTATCCCCGAAATCCTACCTAGACTAAAATTTTTCTTTTGGCACCTCCTTTGGAGGAGAACTTAGTGAGTTTTTAGAAATATTTTTAGATGAAGTTGTTTTGTGAGGCTGGGGGTGAGAACCAACCTCGTTTGATTAACAAGGGGAGTGGATAGTCCTGTCAAGAAAAGATGGGGTATTTTCGGAATCCCTATGGAGGAAACTTACTTGGACCTCCACGTTTCGAGAAGAAGCTATGTGAGTGAGAAGTGAATTTTGTGTGTGAGTGAAAAAGTGTGCCAATTTTTAGTTAATTAGATGTCACCTTGCTACATATGGACTTCGCTTGGTCCTTACAAGAGTTTGATTACCTAATTAGCTAGATGTATTTGGTACAACCTTGCGGAATTTAAAATCCCTAGGAAGCTATCATGTGGACATGTGGGTCCGTTACTATCCTTTAACTCCCTATTGTGAGATAATCTAGAAAAAGCATGAAACTATCCTAGATTGAACATGTGGGCATGTGTGGGCCCGTTACAAACCTTTAAACTCTCCTAGTGTTTTGATCTAAGAAAGAAAAATTTCAACCACTATTCTATCTTTGTAGCATGTGGGCATGTATGGGCCCATTACAAGTTTAAAATGTGTTTGAAAAATGAAGCTAAGAGGGGTCCCAAAAAAGGGCCGTTGTCCTCTCCTAAAGGTTTAAAACTTTTGTTTAAGGGATATGAGATTGTTTTCGCAATCTTTTTCGGTTTCTCAAGATTGCTTGGAGGCACAAGAGAAGAGCATACTCAAGGATTGTTACTTCAACTTCCAGTCTCAAATGTGAGTTAGATGTAATTAAAATTGATGTCCAACTTAGTTATTAGTCAAGACAAGCCATCCACGTGGCAACAAGAAAAGAAGGGAAATTGATTTTTATCCTCCTAAGTGCCTATGTTAGACTAACCCCTTTATATGATGAGGGGACTAAGTGTGGTGCAGTATTTAGAGCATGCTTAATATCATTTTAAGAGGGCCAAAGACCTTCCCCACATCCTAACAACTTACAATGAGAAATTTTACTCAAATGCGCGACCCCTAATGCTGACAGAGGCGCACAGAGCGCCGATGCACAAACAAAGTTGAGACAGAAAGCGCATGCGCGCAGAGAAGAGTTGTTATTTAAGCGCATGTGCACCCTATGCGCATCTGTGGGGTGGAATACCCGCGCACCTGTGGAAAACGGCCGAGAAAGAAAATCCGGATGGATTTCTCTCAATTCTCCCTTGAATTGGATGTTTGGCAGGTTGGCCTAGGCCGATTGGTGTACCTGCAAGTTAATTATACTAAAAGAAGAGCAAAATAAACCCAAATGAGGAAGGAATTGATACCTAATCCCCATTACGGTCGCCAATCTATTTGCACCCTCTTCGTCACCTTGGTGAGAAAATAAGAGGTGCTTACATGCCCAGTTGGGTCTTGATGAGCATGACAACTATAGGAGAAAGAGTTAGAGAAAGAAAAACAAAACTATAAGCAAGAATTAAACAAATACAAACTAAAATTAAAAGCATGGAAATATAGAGATAACAAAACACAAAAAGACCAATATCACCAATGTTTTTAGGCTGATCTATTGATGAAATCAAAGCACAATGAAGAAAGGGGACTATGAGTCCCTTCTTCCTCCAAAGGAAGGCTCTTGGACCCTCACAAGATTGCTCTCCTTACAACAAGAAAAATGAAAATGGTGGTGAAAGAACTCCTTTGCAAATCCACTCAATGGAGAAATGGAGAGGTGTATTTCTCAATGAAATGGTGCCAATGTGCTCTTGTCAAGGAGTGAGTCCTTAAAACAATGTAGGAAGCATAACATTACATGAAATTCCTTGAGAAAATGAGGTTTCTTTATGGCTTTTTATAGCATTGCATTGGGTGATTATGTAACTCCTTTGTAGTGTGAAGAGAGGCTCTTTAGGGCTTTATTAGGTCTTTGACCAGCCCACCATTCAGATTTAGCTCAGATTTGAGGGTCAAATCGGCTTGGGAGCTGATCCATAAGTGGTTGGGAGGCTGACCAATTCAATAAATGCACCGTTTAGCAGGTGCACGGGTTTTTACACCAATAGTCGCGCATTGTGCGCGTATGTGCGCATGGTACGTTCTTGTTCAGTGCATGTGCGCGCGCACCCAACTTCTGTAAAGCGCTCTTCAATTTTTGTGTGCTAACATTATATATTATCACCATATTCTTGTGTTTCTTGGTTGTTGAAGACAATTTGCAGGTGTATTTCTTTGAGTCAAGTGCTCAACGGTGGAATTCATTGAACGTTTGGACGAGGTAGGATATTTATCTTGTATCATTAGCATATTTTTGTATATAGCATATCTGAGATTAGAGTTGACTTCTATAGTCATTTTCGTCTATTGTGGTTTACCCCTAACCATAGAAATATTTTCCTCATAACATAATTGGCGACCATACTGGGGATTCATATCCCTCAAACAACTCTTGCGATAAGAGGTTGGAATATTCCTTCCTACGGATCCACTTTTCTAGGAGCACGTGCTCAAATGGGCGGTCATTCTACTTATTACACTTCGTCCATATATCCTTCTTCCACTATGCTAGTTCCTACAAACACTTTTACCATGGTGGGTCTCCATCTGTCCTCTGGTGTTTCATCTGGGGGTATTCAGTTTTATAGTATGGGAAACCCCCTTCACAAAGGTCCTTCATCTGGGGGAAACATATATCCTCACATGAGTAAACCTTGTCATGTATCTTTCTCTTCGCAAGCGGCTTCCTCGGTGTCGATGCCCTTACAACCCTTTATGAATTAGTATGGAGGAGAATAATATCCTGCCATATAGGGCCATGGTGTATACCAGAACCCTTCTTGGCCTGAAATTTCTCAGAACCTTAGTCTCAAATTCCACAACCAACCACTTCCCCAAGTCCAGTCACTACAAGTCATACTAGCATTATATCACCAACCTCTTCTAGTCATGTTGGATATTGGTCTACAACCCATGCTAGTGATGTTGAAGACCAACAAACATTCATTGCATGTCATGCTGGGGCATAAGTCCAGTCACTGCAAGTCATACTGGCATTATATCACCAAACTCTACTAGTCATGTTGGATATTTTTCTACAACCCCTGCTAGTCATTTTGAAGACAAACAACCAGCCACTACACATCATGTTGGGGGTACAATTCTAGTCACTTCTAGTCACACTACACTTCCATCACCAACCTCTACTAATCATGTTGGAGATTTGTTACTATCCTCTACAAGTCATGCTAGTAGCATGTCACCAGCCACTACAAGTCATGTTGGGGGAATTCATATGATTGAGAAGCCTAGATGTGTAAGACGTAAGCCCAAGTTCCTGTGTAGGATTTTCAAAGGAGATCATCTTACTCATTTGTGCCTTGCTACTATTGTGGTACAAGAAGCATGGTCCTTACCTGGGGGCCCTTCAGGATCTGATTCATCTTTGGTTTCCCAATATTCTTTGGTTGATACAGCGGTCATGCTGATGCAATATTAGGCGGACACCACTCTTATTTTTGGGGGTGATGTGTCTCTTGAACTTGTTGTCTCACATCCTGTTCAACTAGTGGTCGTGTCGATGCAATCTTCAACCGACACCACTCCTATTTTTGGGGGTGATGCATCTCTTGACCTTGTTGTCTCACATCCTATTCAACCAATGGTTGAAGAAATGGTCGTGTTGATGTAATATTCGACCAATCCCACTCTTCTCTTGGAGAGTGGCAAGCCTAAGGAAGTGACATTGCAGATGTAATATTCAATCAATGGCACTCTTCTTTTGGAGGGTGATGCATCCTTCAACCATGTCCTTAGAATTTATAGTTTTGTACCTTATCAACAAGGGATCATTCTACTCTCTCCAAGCACACTCCCTCCAAGAGATAGGGTGGTTTCATTTGATTGGAATGATCTTGTAGAGCCTCAAATTCCTTCTTCTACACCCTTCCAGATAAGTGGAATTCTTCGATATATTGTAGATAAAGTAACCTATGCAAGTATTTTATCCTCCTCGACTTGGAAAGATTTGGTATTTCCTAAGATTGTGTTAGCTATATGTGAGTTTCTAACTTTCGATAAAAGTCCTGCATGGGAGCCTTGGCCTCCCCCATAATATGTAACTTAGAACAACATCCCCAAGTCTTGGTTAAGCTCTTTTCTGACTCTTTTAAAAAAGTGAAAAGATTTCAGAGTGAACTTGTCTCTTTCACACTCGTTAATTGGATTCAAAAGGTTGTAAGTCTTGTTTTAGATCTTTTCCGACTCTCTCAAAAAGTGAAAATATTTCCGAGTGAGCTTGTCTCTTTCACACTCGTAAATTGGATTTGAAAGGACATCTATTTGGGGAAAGTTTATCCCTTTTTCAAACCAAGTATACTAAGATTACGAAAAAGGAAATTTTTTGGTGTTAAGTTTGAATTGCATCTCATTCTCTTGCTTGCAGTATTGAGCCTATTTCTGGTTCTCTCTTTTTCATTATAAGCCTTTCACCTCAGCAATTTGCATCATCATCCAAGTAGAGCCTTGTTTATATCCTTTGCAGCTTGACACCCTATTCCCAAGAGGAGACATTCGCCTGAGTGTCCATCTCCTACATGCACCTCCTTGCATTGAGCATAGGTATGTTCCACTGCTGGAAATAGATTGCTTACTTGCAACACTCATTTCCTCCTCTGTATCATAACATTCATTTGACTATGAAGAAAAAAAAAAGATGGGTGGGAAATTAATATTATCTTATATTGGCAACATCCATGTCTCCTTTGAACAGAGAACAAAATTTTTGAGTCCATTTATTATCAAAATTTTGGGTTTAGCATGACCTTAGGAAGTTGATCTCATTACATAGAGTTTACTCCCTCGACTATTTACTCTTCCAGTCCCTATGGATATTTTTATCGATGCCTCCTGCATATCAATGTTTCATCATTGAGTCTATGCTTCCCGATTCTTCCATATGTCTCATGCTCTTGTTCAAAGGATGTATATCAACCTTTTTCATCCACTCCTCATAACTCTTGACTTTGCATGTCGGCCATACCCTCAGTGTGTCTCAGAATTACATGAAGTTGTAGTCCTATTGTGTACCTTGGTCCTACTTTCATCATGGGTAGGTAACCCTGAAACCATCAGTCGACATCTCCTCATTGGTCATTGACTGGGGGGTTTCCTTTATGTTCAATGACAAGAAATATATTCACACATTAGGGATTAGTGAAATGTCTTGGATGTCATTAGCCTTATTGGTGGTTTCCTCACCTTTTTTGATAGTTTTCCTTATTGGTTGATATTCAGAGGGTCTCTTTCATGCACTACTTGCATCTAGTGCATACGACATATGCAGAGGGTTGTTGGTTCATGAACATCATCTTCATCTGAGTTCCTCCAAATAATCAATCTGTTTCTTTGTACCCGATGCTGAATAACAAGAGATGCCCTAATGATATCCTTTCATCGGGTCTTCTTCCATTGAATTCAACTCATCTATTCTAGAAACAAGGCCTAGAGTCCTATGAGTACCTAGAGGCCTATGAGTACCTAGAGGATTGCAGTCATTAGTGGCAGTTTCTCTCACCATCAAAAATTGGGAATACATCAATGTCTCACGATCGATGGATTATTCAAGTGTTTGACCCCGACATCTCTATTCACACTTGCAAGAATTTACTCGGTGCCTTGATACCTACTTTCATTATCATTAGGTTGTCTCACATTTGTTAACAATATACCTTAATGACTAGTAATCAAACAAAGTCTCATTGTGTTCGACCTCAACTCCTTTATTCACATGATGTAGAATTTCACCTTTGGTAGATTGTGTAGAAGAATTGAAAAGATCAGTTCATAGTCCCAGCTTTCCTGAGTTGTTGCTATCTTTCATTGGACCAGTACCTATGTGACTTCAGTGATCATGGAAGATCATATTGTACTCCATTGTATACAGACATCTTCAAATTGATTTTGAGACTGGTGTTATTGGGCCTTGTTTGTGACTATGAAAACCTTTGGCATGTATCCACCTTTGTATTTCCTATTCATGGCCATGAAAAACTGTTTGGTATATTTTGACTTGGATATGCAGTGTAATTCAAATTGGTAGCCATGTGTGCAAAGTCAATACAAATTGTAATATTCTCATGAGGAACTAGTTTTTCGAGTTGGGTCTCCATTACTCCACTTCTGAGTATTATAATGTGTTTCATCCATCGTAGATACTCCTCTAACCTCACACATTAGGGGGCATATGTTATATCAATATTTTCCTCACCCTACACAAATTTTCTCAGAAGGTCTTTTTTCCATTTCCCTATGCAGACTTGAAGTCCCTTTTTGCAAATCCCAGAGCTAAAAACAATATTTTTCCACATATACATGACCTACCTATCATACAACATGTGTATACGCAAGTTACAACACTACAACCTGTGTACATCGAGTTCTGTGCCCAAAATTAAAAAATGGTGTCAGGTTTCCATGTCACATCACGAGATCCATGATCCTTGACTTTCCATATACTGGAAATGTTTCGACTTGGCCCTTCAGTTCCACTTGAAGGCTATAAATGGGCCAAATCCGAGCTATGGAGAAGGGGAGAAAAATTCAAATTTGAGAGAAAAGTTACTCTGGAGAAATTATTCACTTCATATTGAGTCTGCATCCCTTTATCCTTTTAAGTCGGAACACATTGTTCAACCCCCAATCTCTTCCCTACAGGATTGAGAACCTCATTGTCTCTCTTATATGATCTTTCCTTTGGTGGAGGATTGAAGTGGTGGAGGCCCAGTTGGAAGGGACATAGTTTCTCTTTTATGAACCATGCCGACATGAAAATTTGTAATTCATTGACTTCTGTTGATTACATTTTAATAGAAATACTCTTTTCTTGTCCAATTAATATCTTGAAAATATTTGAATTTTTATTCCTTGGGTGTATTTGTCATGAATGTTGATGGATTCTTCTATTGAATGTGCTAACATTATATATTATCACCATATGCTTGCGTTTCTTGGTTTTTGAGGAAAATTTGCGGGTGTATTTCTTTGAGTCAAGTTCTTAATGGTGGACTTCATCGAACGTCTGGACGAGGTAGGCTCTTTATCTTGTCTCGTTATCATATTTTCTTTTATAGAATATCTAATATTAGAGTTGATTTCTATAGTCATTTCCATCTATTGTGGTTTACCCCTAGCCATAGAGATATTTTCCTCGTAACATGATTTAGTCCCAGGAGTTTCCCTAGTATAAAAAAAACCTTATAGAATGAGTACACCAAAATTAAAATAATTACAAATGTAGTTGGAAGAATTGTTGAAAAAGGAGTACATACATCCAAGTGTTTCACCTTGGGGATCCCCAGTACTCTTTGTCGAAAATAAGGATGGAACATTGAGGCTATGTATTGACTTTCAAAAACTGAATAAAGGCACTCTAAAGAACAAATATCCTCTACCCAAAATTGATGACCACTTTGATCAGTTAAGAGGGGTAAATATATTTTCCAATATAGACTTGAGATGAGGATACAATTGGGTAATAATCAAGCAAGAAGACATCAATAAGACAACCTTTAGAACCAAATATGGGAATTATGGATTTGTGGTGGTGTCATTTGGACTGTCCAATGCACCAACTATCTTTATGTTCTTAATGAATGGAATATTCGGAAATTATTTGGATAATTTTTCCATAGTATTCCTGGATGACATACTTATATATTCTAAGTCAAAGGAAGAGCAGGAAAATCACTTAAGAATAGTATTGCAAGTGCTGAGGGAAAATCAGTTGTGTGGCAAGCTTAGTAAGTGTTATTTTTAACAAGAAAATATCCATTTCTTGGGACACATTATTTCATAACAAGGCATAGAAGTGGATCCAGAGAAGATTGAAGCCATTAGAGGATGGCCAAGAACCAAAAATGTTTCAGAAGTCAGATATTTTATGGGATTATATGGTTACTACAGAATATTTATAGCAGGGTTCTCTAATATTTCTGATCCCATCACTTCTTTGCAAAAGAAGGGAATTAAATTTGAATGGATATTTGAGTGTGAAGAGAACTTTAATTTTTTGAAAGAATTACTTACTAGTGCACCTATTTTAAAGATTGTTGACCCAAATGAAATTTTTGTGGTATGTACAAATGCATGCAAGGAAGGACTTGATGGAGTCCTCACTCAAAATGGGCATGTCATTGGTTATGAGTCCAAAAATCTTAAAGAACATGAGAGGAACTATGCGGCACATGAATTGGAACTTGCTGCCATTGTTCACACATTGAAGACGTGGAGGCATTATCTCATGGGGAAGAGATTTGAATTAATAACAAATCATAGTGGTCTGAAATATCTTTTTGAACAACCAAATTTGAATGACAGGAAAATGAGATAGATGGAATTTTTAAGAGAATACGATTTTGAACTCAAGAATATCAAAGGAAAATAAATAAATTTGTTGATGCACTTAGTTGAAGAGTACATTTGATGCATGACACAACTATTAGTATGCATCAGTGAGATTTAAAGAGTAGACTTTTAGATGTTGTTGTTACAGATCAACATTACCTACAGGTAAAAGAAATCTTACATCAAGAAAACATACAACATAAAATTAAAGAATATGAGATTAAGGAATATGGATTACTTATTCATAAAAACAGAATTTATGTTCCTAGCTTCGAAGAACTTAGGAATTTGGTATTAAAATAAATACATAATGTTCCATATGTCTGACATCTGGTTACCAGAAAAAAATTGCAGTAGTAAGAAGACAATTCATTTTTTCAAGGAATGAAAAGAGTTGTTGTTGATTACATTTCCAGATGTATGGAATGTCAGAGAGTGGAGGCTGAGCATAGGCACCCAACGGGTTTTCTACAACCATTACCAATTCTATAGAAGAAATGGCAAGTGGTAACCATTGATTTTATAACTAAATTTCCCAGGACAACAAGAAAACATGATTCAATCATGGTAGTGGTTGATAAATTGACAAAGGCTTCTCATTTTGTTCCTGTAAAAATGACTCATACAACAACTAATATTGAAGAAATTTACATGAGGCAAATTGATAGGTTGTGTTGGATACCTAAGGAAATTGTTTCAGACAGAGATACAAAGTTTACTTTAAATTTATCAAGGGGATTGTTTAAAGGATTTGGTACAAATCTGAACTTTATCACAACATACCATCCACAGTCACATGGGCATCAAAAAGAGTCAACCAAGTAATTGAAGAAATGTTGAGAATGTATGTGATGGATAAGCCATCTAAGTGGGAAGATTACTTGCACTTGATTGATTTTTCCTATTATAATGGGTATAAATCTTCATTTAAAATGATCCCATTTGAAGATTTGTATGGTAGGAAATTCAATACTACAGTAAGTTGTGACAACCCAACAGATAGAGTGGTACTTGGTCCAAAATTTCTCAAGGATATGGAAGACTAGATGATTAGAATTAAGAAAAATTTAAAGGCAACTCAAGATAGATAGAAAAAATATGCAGATAAGAACAATACAACTAGAGAATTTAAAGTGGGGAAGCAAGTGCTTTTAAAATTGAATCCCAAGAACAAATCTTTGAATTTGGGTAGTTGTACAAAGCTAGTAGCCAGATCCTATGGTCCATTTGAGATATTGGAAAAAATAGAGTTAGTTTCATACATTCTTGCATTTCCTGCTTCCATGAATGTGCATAAAGTATTTCATGTCTCTTTGATAAAAAAATATGTACATGATCCTAACCATGTTATTGATTGGCATCTGATTCAGGTAGAGACAGAGGGAGACTTTAAGGTCCAACCAATGCAAATATTGGATAGAAAATTTAAAATGCTCTAGAATCGAGTTATAGAGCTGGTAAACGTTAACGGTCCTGAAGATGCTACTTGGGAGCATGAAGATTCCATGCGAGCAAAGTACCTGCAACTTTTAAAATTAAATTTTAAATTTTGATTTTTTTTTGGTATATGCACTGAGGATAATGCCAAAACAAGGGGGAGGGGAATGTAACACCCCAGTTTTGAGCCGCATATTAAATAATGTGTTTTGTTAATTTATGAAAGTCCAGAGTGCCCAAACAATTAAAAGAGGTCAGTGTGCCTAGTAAATGTAATGTTTTGATCATTATTAGTAATAAATACATCACTGGTTGCTAGACGGACAAGGACAAGAGTTGTAGGGGGATATTATTCCACATGAGAGGGGGATTGAAGGGTTAAGTATTTATTTTATATTTTATTTACCCATAATTTTTTTTAATGGAGATGAGTGGTTACATGAGATTCTTAGGGAAGGCCATGTGGTTCTTGATTTGCAGGTAAATATATAAAACATCTTGTGGGATTTTATGGTGTTCTTCTTCACTCACTCATTGTTCATTTTTCATGGTTGATTGTTCACACCTCGCATTTTTACAGTTATTTAAGATTATGCAGGAAATGTAACAAATCATTCATTTATCATAGAAATATTTACTTGGAGACAATAATGAAACACATGTTTTCAATCACATAACATAGATGTTACCATGGTTCACCCCCTCTTGGGCTACATCCACAAAGATCTGGCTCTTTGCTCGTTTATTATAGTAGTTCTTCATTCCAGCACCCTGCACTTTACAACTCTTCTTAGTTGGGTAATATCTATATGAGGTAGACTAGACTGTACCAGGCTCCTCAGCCTGCGATCTAACCCTCAATATCTTCCCTCCTCCATCCTCTCTAGCTCAACAACTTACAAAAGTAGGTCATACAACAAAAGATTACATCTCGACTCGTTACGGCTATTCTTTCTATAATAACAACTCCTCTATCATAATTACACCCTTATGATACCTAAGTATTTATATTTATATGCTTATGTATCTTTATCTATTACAATACATTACCAAAACCCTAACCCTACTTTTGTTAGGACTTACATGCATGCGTGTGTGTTGTTCTCCCTTCCAACTTCTACTTTCCTTTTGTATGCCTTCTTTCCCAAAATTGCCTTACTTTTCCACTTTGTTCTTCTTCCAACACCAGGACAACAAGACAACATGATTCAATCAGGGTAGTGGTTGATAAATTGACAAGGGCTTCTCATTCTGTTCCTGCAAAAATGACTCATACAATAACTAATATTGCAGAAATTTACATGAGGCAAATTGCTAGGTTGCATAGGATACCTAAGAAAATTGTTTCAGACAAAGAAACAAAGTTTACTTTAAATTTATTGAGGGTATTATTTAAAGGATTTGGTACAAATATGAACTTTATCACGACATACCATCAACGGTCATATGGGCATAAAAAAGAGTCAACCAAGTAATTGAAGACATGTTGAGAATGTATGTGATGGATAAGCCATCTAAGTGGGAAGATTACTTGCACTTGGTTGATTTTTCCTATTATAATGGGTATCAAGATTCATTTAAAATGAGTCCATTTGAAGCTTTGTATGGTAGGAAATTCAATACTGCAGTAAGTTGGGACACACAAGTAAAGGATGCTTTGTTGGTTAACACTTCCTTTACTTGGGTGTCCTATCTGAGTTTATTGACCTAGGGTTCATGTCTGTTTGGGTTTCCAACAAATCCTCTAAAACTATCAACCATCCTGGTAAACCGGAAGGCAACACAACGCACAGGGTACATTGTGTTGTCTCATCGGGGATAGTCTTAATGGGTGGCTACAATACTCACGTGTTTGCAGCCTAGGATTGAGTGCGAGAGATGAGGACTATATCCTGAAACTTTATTATAACTTGTAACCATAATGTATTGTTATTTACGATTATGCAGGAAATGTAACAACTCATTCATTTATCATAGTAATATTTACTTGGAGACAATAAATAAACACATGCATTCAATCGCATAGCACATATGTTACCGTGGTTCACCCCCTCTTGGGATATGTCCACAAAGATTTGGATCTTCTCTCTTTTATTATAGTAGTTATTCATTCCAATGTCGCACACTTTAAAACTCTTCTTAGTTGGGTAATATCTATATGAGGTGGACTAGACCACACCAGGATCCCCAACCTACGATCTAACCCTCAATATCTACCCTCCTTCGTCCTCTCTAGCTCAACAACTTACAAAATTAGGTCATACAACAAAAGATTACATATCGACTCGTTACGACTATTGTTTCTATAATAACGAATCCTCTATCATAATCTGACACCCTTATGATACCTAAGTATCTATATTTATATGTTGTTGTCTCTTCATCCATTACAATACATTACCAAAACCCTAACCCTACTATCGTTAGGTCTTCCATTCATGCATGCGTGTTGTTCTCCCTTCCAGCTGTTGCTTTCCTTATGCATGCCTTCTTTCCCAAAATTGCCTTGCTTTTCCACTTTAGTATGCTTCCAACAAGTCCCCAACACTGACATGTGGCTCTTCTTGAGCCATCTAAACTTTTTCTGCTTCCTCGATCTCCTTGGTGATTTCTTGGAACGTTTCCTTGAGATCTGCTACTTGTGCTTGTACCCGTGTGGTATTCTCCTTTATTGTGTCCACTATCTGGACTGCAATTTCATCACTGATCAAATATCCACATTTTTCTTGGGTCTATGTTATCTATGTATTAGCTTCCTCTGCCTATGAAATGAATTCTTCTACGCGCTCTTGCGGTGGTTCCATTTGAGCCCGATGCTCCTTTTTTTGTGATTGCACAATGGTGAGTTCTGCCTGTAATTTCTTCATGTCCTGTGCCCATTTTACGCACTCTGTGATGGACATTGTCTTCTGCCTCTTCTTGAGGTCTTAGATAGTTGCGCTTATCCTTTCTTCTTCCTTGTCCCACCTTTAGACTTTTTGATCCTCCTCTAACTTTGTCCAAAGATGTGTTGCCTTGGCGAACAGTCGGTTATTGTGTTGACCTGTTGCTCTATCTCTTGCAGCTGCTCTGTTGCTTCCTGCTTCCTGTGCTCATTTACTACTATTGAAGTGGTGGGTGTGAGTCTCTCGCATAGATTCTTGATATCCTTCTTATATTGATTGATTTCTTACGCAATCTGATCAATCATTTCTGTTTCTATGAGATTTTCTGTCTACGCGGTGTTTGGAATATTCTCATAAGTTACTACCACTTTTTGTTCCAATCCATTCCTACACTCCCTTTCCTCTTGGGTCTCGAACTTAGCCTTCTCACATATGATTTCCAGTGCGTCCTGCTTCTCGGTTGCTTGATGTAATTTGGCTAAGTCTGTGTGTGCACGAAACTGTACCTCTTGGGTAACGCTAACATGTAATCTGTGTAGAGCCTTGGATGGTATCTGCGGCAATACCAGTTGTATTTGAGCTATGTCTTTCATGGGTTTCTTCCCCATGATCGTGTCTATGCGCAACATACTGGGTGAAATGTGGAATGTTTTGTTCAGCTATGGTATTGTATGGACTGTATCTCCCTCTCCTTCTTCTAGTCTTTCTTTTGTCTGCGATGTTGATGGACATGTTTCCATGCTGCTTCCCGCTATCTGTGCTTCTCTGATTTGCTTGAGGAACTATTGCATGTCTTCTTGTTCCTCTTGAATTATGTCCCTGTGGTGCGCAACATTATCAAAGTCCTCTGATATGCAATCCTGAACCATTCTGGTTATCATCTATGCGTCATCTTTCGTGATCATATAATCTAGAGTTGTTCCTTGTGCCTTCATCTTCTTGCGTATGCCCCCCATCTGAGCATCTTGTCTCTTACTAATGCCTGGTTCTTTGGAATTTGGACTTGGTGTAGTTCCTTGCGTGGCCTCAACCTATTTCTACCATTCTTTGGTTGATTGTGTATTATCCTTCTTCTCCTTCTGGGTCCCTGTCTTTGTTGTCCCTTCATTTATTTTCTTTGTCTTTGCCTGCCCCACCCTTCGTTTCTTGGGAACTGGGACTTCTTAAGGTTGTGTTTCTCCTTGCCCTTTCTTCTCTTCTAGTGTCCGTTCCAAAAGTTCTTCGGTGAGGAATGGAATCTTCCACTCATCTTCCCATTCTTTGATAACCATGTCGATGTCGATAGCCAATTCTTACTAAGGTCCTTCCATGCCTATATCCACATCGCATGTCACCTGGCCTTGAAGTTGGCAATGTATTGATATTGTGCGACAACCTATGGTGTTATCCTCCACATGTTGGAGATGGCTTCCTGCAAGTCACAAAGGTATCCTTTGAATATGGATTCATTCATCTTTTTGTGTCTGGCATCATATGTGGCACCCACGAATAGATATCTTGCTCCCTAATTTGGTTTGGATCTGCTAGCGAAAGAGACATATCTCGATTCCCTCCATACCATAAAGGAAATTAGCATGAGAAACCATGAGTAATGGAATTCCATTCTGAAATCCCATGCATCCTTGTAATCAACCATAAATAAATTTAACAGATAGGTTGCCCAACCCACTATGGTTCCCTTATCACATTGTGTTGTGACTGTGATGACCCCAGCTGAGACTTCCTCTCTGCGGAATTTCCTTAGCAACTTGCAAGCCAAGATTTTTGCAGCCATTTGTGTTGCATCATCATTGATTCTCTTGATGATGATTCCTCGTGTCCCCCTATCTATAACGTATTTCTTATTCATTTCCTCCACAAGTGTTTTCTCCTTTGTCATCGAGGAATTGCACGATATCCATGCCTTGGGATGGCAACCTTGTAATGTTCGCAATAAGATCTATGTCTATTGAGAGGAGATTGTCCAACCATATGTCCCCACCATGTGTGACCGCCATTAATTGTTTGGCACAACTTCTTGCATATTGTCCTTTGCCAAAGTGTGGGACGTCTAGAAGACCTAAAATGCCCATTTTTTCCATCCCTGTTTCCCACTGGAGTGGTTTATCAACTGGTTCCCCAATCGCATTTATGCCCATAGTCTGTAAGTATACCCTCTTTGCAAATTCTATGAACTTTCCCGTGTCTGCTACATCATGGTCCAAGTATTTTAGCTTGTTGATATTGTTATCATTGGGAGTCACCCTTAGATTGTGGGAGGATGATCCTAGTACCCATCAAAGTTTTTGGTGGATGTTTTTTTTATATGAGTGGAGGTCAATGGACAAAACTCAATATATGAATGATGTTCAACATGAAACTAGACAAGAAATGCACAGGGAAGTGAGGGCCACATTAACTTCAGTCAGTGAATTGAGTTTATGTGTGAGCAGAGGGAAGACTTAGTGAGAAAGGTGAACAAGACTGCTGTGAGCATTAGGATTTCAAGCAGCTTGGAGAAGAAAAAATCAGACTCAAGATCACTCTTGAGCAGAAGCTTCAGACATTGAAATATGTCCAAACAACACAGTCACAACATCATGATGATAAAAACTACATCACAATGCAGCTATGAAAACTCGAATGGATCCTCCATGCCCTAGCCATTCAGTGTAAGAGGGAGAAAGATAACAAGGGAGCTGACTAAAATTGGTCACGATACCACTATAATCAAACCTACATTACAACAACATAACAACCCTTGACTGGATCCTCCATGCCCGAGTGTTTTAACACAATTTTTATAGAGAGATGAAAAGAAGTTGACTTCTATTAACATGAAAGTCTCAAATTTGATACATAACCAGAGAACAGTTATGGAATCAAAACATTACAAAATAGGGATCTCTTCTTAACCAGTTGATGACCTTAAAATAATATTAAAACTATCTATTTATACTCAGAACAATACACCACTACCAAGAGTGTGACCTGGTCACTACAATCAAATCTTTATGTCAGTGAGTTCTTCTATCAAACCGAATGTGAACCCCTCTGTCAGACACGAGCTCATATTGGCATGGGTTTTACAGCAAAATCTACCCACAGGGGTACCATGGGCTGACGGTTCAGTCCCCACGGCCGAGCCTTCCATTCCTTCCATTTATGGAGTAAGCCGAGGTTTCAACCACCATCTCTACTTTCATCAACTGCCTTTCCTCAGATATTGAACGAGATTTAATGCTTAGGGAGTGGCCACGTGACAAGATCATAAGGGTTCCACATGTCTATTCTGACGGTTTCCACACATTTGGCTCTCCAGGGCTCAGGGGATATCTCTTGTTCCCTTGCTCCTTCTTCAATGTGACCTAGGGCCATGACCCTACGCAACTGCGTGATTTTGAGTGCAATTAAGGGTGTTTTGAAATAAAACCTCTTTTGTCCCTGCAATTCACCATGAATCGCCATGCATCCCTTTCTAAAAACTGTATTTCTGATTGTGTCCTGCCCTTGAAATTTTAAAACGTGAGCACCTTCCGACCCCGCAATGGAGCACGACCATTGATCTTGTGATATGAGATGAGGCTTCCTGATCAACGACCCAGCTCTGACACCTTTTAGATTGATGGATCAGATCTTCCCTTTTCAAATCGACGACCGAGATCTGCTTCGCGATTCGGGCTTCGAGCCTTTCAATAGTCAAATTTTATTTTCTCCAAGCAAATTCTCCATAGCTATGGATTTGATGAAGTGTGGCTCCCTGAGATCAACGACTGAGACGCTTTTCAGGTTTCCAGTCTCTGGGAAAATCAAATCTAAAACCTGGGATTCCAAGTGCTTTTACCTAGAGCCATGGATCTAATAATGTGTGGCCCTATAGAGATCAAGGGATGAAATCCCTTTGTGTCTCTTGGCTTCGAGAAAATCAAATCTTAAACCTGGGCTCCCAAAATATTTTACCTAGAGCTAGCAATATACTGATGTGTTTCCTCATGAATCGAATGACCGAGGATTATTTTTGGCCTTTAGCCAGAGCTCATGGATTTAGGCCACATGTCTCGCTGATGGGTGGTATATATGATGTCATATGATGTCATGTCTGTTGATGTGTCATGATAAGGAGGTTGACATAGATACGACCAAATGACCTAGAAATAGTGCCATGCATCATGCCTGATGAGAGTGCGTCACGTGCTTCTGGTCTTTGGGACTTCGGCGCTTCGCGTCTTTGGGCCTTCAGGACTCTAGGCATTTTCTCATTTCAAAACTCTTAAAGTAAAACTTTTAGAGTGATAGATATGATGACATGTGGCATTCTGGATTTGGATAGTTGAGATCCACTTCAGGTCTCTAGGCTCTGGGAAAATGAAAACTCAAATCTCGCTTACTCTTCCATGCGCTTTTACCCACAGTTGTGGATATGACGACACATGGATCTTGTTGGTCAACGAATGAGATCCATTTCGGGCCTTCGACCACTTGGGCAACTTCGGAATATTCGGTGCTTCGACGGATTCAACTTTTCAGGACTTCAGGGCTTCAGTTCTTCAGGACTTCTAAGCATTTCTCATTTCAAATCTCCCGAAGTTCATTTCCAAGAATTCTTGGATCGATTGCCACCTATCCCCTTTAATATCAATGATTCATATTCACTTCGGGGCCTTTTTCTCTGGCGCTATACTTCATGCAAGTTTGCACTCCCGAACACCCGTGAGTCTCAGAACTGGACTTTTCTTGGAATCTTCATGCTTGAAAGATTAAAACTCCCTTTTTGCTTATGCTTCAATCCTGAAACATACTATTAAGAGAGATGTACTTTGTGTTCATGGATGCAGCTTGCATGATCAAGGATTTGGATGACTAGCTGTGAGCTGAGAAGACAAGGAGACCAGTGAATGGAACATAGGAGGCGAGTTCTTGTCCTTGGAGAAAAACAGAGGGGCTCGGGGCCAAGATTTATTTCAACTAATATATGGAGGGAAACTAGGGCACATAAACAAACAAGGGAAAACAGAAGATGACTTTACAAGCCAAAAGGGGACAAACTTAAGACTTGGTCTGTGAAAAGGATAGAGACAGGGAAAAGCTACAGATCTAGGTATAAACCACAAACCCACAAGACTCTGACAAGTTCATGTGATAACATTTGTCTCCACAGGGGATGGCATGTTCCTTGTGAGCTTCCAAGAATGCAGAGTTCCAGTGCCTTAATTGTTGGGCTATGGAGTCTAGCTCAAAAAAATGTTGAAGAAAATAGGGAGATATGTACACTATTCGACTTAAAAATGAAAACAAGCACATGGGCTCCAGAAGGAGATTATTTATGTACAGTCCTAAGATAACTGATTTTTACAAAGTGCTAGGTGAAAGAAAACTTCCACCATAGCCACCTAGACTATCTGGTAATATAATTCTTCTCTTCACTGCAAATGATCCACAAAAGGTAAAGGAAGTATGACAGCATAAATAAAACACATCTTGGAACACTGAAAATATCCCCAAATGATGACAAAATGAATAATTTTACAGGCTCCAATTCTTATGGAAAACACAGCTCTAAATACAACCCCACTAGGTCAAAAAAATTATAATCAGGAAATCTCAACTGGTAAGAAATTACCTCCTGTACTTCATTGCTTCTCACCCATCGTTTGATGTTCTCAAAGTATACAGGTGGTTGGAGGATAGATGCGGGTTGGCTAATCCCAGGTGATATTTTCTCACTTACAGGCTTTGGACAGGAGATAAACTACACATTTATCTCCTCCTTTTATCCTCCATGGCTCTCCCAAGGATCAGATTCATACTTGTCATAAACAATAACCATGGAAAATATCTTCTCTTCATCATCTTCGTTGGGATATTCATCAAAAGTTGGTTGTTCTTGGTCAATATTTGAAAGAACTTCTTTATCATAAGTAGGACTTCAAAAAACATCAGTTTCCAGGACAAGAATATCCTTTGCATTTCCTTTATAAGAGAAACAAACAAACTCTGCCTTCGAATCTGAAAAAATAGGAAAAAACATAGATGAATCTTCCCTAGATTTTGCTACTAGCTTTTCATCTATCTTAGCTTCATAGTCAGGGGAATTATCTTCTACAAAATACACTTGGTATTCAACATTAGGATATTCATAAGAGACATGTTGATCTTCATGAACGCTTAAAACAATAGACACGTCTGAAATGATGCCAGGTGTTTCTATATTATTTCTATCATAATGAATTTCATTCAACACCTCATGCTCTTCATGGAAAATTCTTTCTTCCACAATAACAGATTCATCACAAAATGGATCTTTGTGACAAGCAGAATCTTTATAAAACAAATAAAACTCATCACAACACTTTTCATAAAGATACTAAGCTAAAAATTAATCTTTACAAAACGAATTGAAAGCTGCATGAAAACCTTTCAAAGAGCTAATGATTGCAATGGGAAGAGACCGACACCAATCATGAGAAATCCCCCTTAACGAAATCTTGAAAATCTTAATATGAACATCTTCATGCATGATATGAAGTCGATGAATAAATTCATGAAAGTCCAACAAATTTCCAGCTGGTACTTCCCACTCTTCTCCTCGGAATTTAGGAAGGCTTCTTTCCCATTCATCTCTATCAGGTAGTGGATTAGGGAAACCCACTATTTTCGAAAAATCACAAAAGGAATACCTTTGAGCTAAAATATTTTCCATTTCAAACTAGTGGGGTCACCATGGTGAAAAATGATTCGTCAGAATAATGTGTCCATCATTATTTCACCATCTAAAACTGGATCTCTGCAATGTCGTTCTTCCCAGGGAGCCTTTCAATATGGGACAACAACTAAAAGCTTTTATGAGAAATCTTTCCTTTCTTTATAATCCCCTCTGGTTCAGCTTCAGGTGTAGCCATAGGAAGTTGTGGAGTAGACCTCGTGTGTCTGCCTATGGAAGCCACAACTGAAACAATGGAGTCTCCAAGTGCAAGATATGCAATCTTCAATGGTACTGATTTCTGATGTACCTTCAAAATCAAAATTTCTTTATCATTCTTACCTAGGGAAATGTATTCAATTCATTTCTCGGCAATGACGCCATGAATGTTAGCACTGAGAGTCACCCTCAGATTGCGAAAGGATAGTCCCAGTACCCATTAAATTTTTTGGTGGATGTTGGTTTTATATGAGTGGAGGTCAATGGACAAAAATCAATATATGAATAATATTCAACACGAAACTGGACAAGAAATGCACAGGGATGTTAGGGCCACATTAACTTCAGTCAGTGAATTTTTTTTAAGTGTGAGAAGAGGGAAGACTTAGTGAGAAAGGTGAACAAGACTTCTATGAGCATTAGGCATTGAAGCAACTTGGAGAACAAAAACTCAGACTCAAGATCACTCTTGAGCACAAGCTTCAGACATTGAAATAAGTCCAAACAACATAGTCACAACAACACAATGATAAAACCTACATCACGATGCAGCTATGACAACTCGATTAGATCCTCCATGCTCGAGCCAGTCAATGTAAGAGGGAGAAAGATAACAAGGGATCTGACTAAAACTGGTCATGATACCACTGTAATCAAAGCTACATTACAACAACATAACAACTCTCAACTGGATCCTCCATGTCTGAGTGTTTTAGCATAGTTTTTATAGAGAGAGGAAAAGAAGTTGACTTCTATTAACATGAAAGTATCAAATTTGATACACAACCAGAGAACAGTTCTGGCATTAAAACATTACAGAATAGGGAGCTATTCTCAACCAATTGATGACCTTAACAAAATATTAAAACTATCTATTTATACTCAGAACAATACGCTACTACCAATAGTGTGACTTGGTCACTACAATCAAATCTTTGCGTCGGCAAGTTCTTATGTCAAACTAAACATCCACCCCTCTTTTAGACGTGAGCTCATATCGACATGGGTTTTGCAGGAAAATCTGCCCACAGGGGTACCATGGGCTCATGGTTCAGTCCCCACGGTTGGGCCTTCTGTGCCTTCCATTTATGGAGTGAGTCAAGGTTTCAATCACTGGGTCTACTTTCATCAAATTCCTTTCCTCAAAGATTGAATGAGATTTAATTATTAGGGAGTGTCCATGTGCCATGATCATAAGGGTGCCACCTGTCTGTGTTGATGGCTGCCATGCATTTGGCTCTCCAGGGCTCGAGGGATATCTCATGTTACCCTGCTCCTTCTTCAATGTGACCTAGCTGGGCCATGACCCTATGAAATTGTGTGATTGTGAGTGCAACCAAGGGTGGTTTGAAAGCAAACTGATTTTGTCCCCACACTTCACCATGAACTGCCATGCGTCCCTTTCTAAAAAGCACGGTTCTGATTGGGGCCCGCCCTTGAAATTTTAAAACATGCGCACCTTTCGACCCCGCCATGGAGAGAGACCATTTATATTATGATCTGATATGAGGCTTCCTGATCAATGGCCCAAATCTGATGCCTTTTATATTGATGGATGAAATCTTCCCTTTTCAAATCGATGGTCGAGATCTGCTTCGTGATTCAGGCTTTCGACCTTTCAATAGTCAAAATTTATTTGCCCCAAATAAATTCTCTGGAGATAGGGATCTGATGATGCATGGCTCCCTAAGATCAACGACTCAGACGATTTTTGGGTCTATGGTCTTCGGGAAAATAAAATCTAAAACCCAGGGTTCCAAGTTCTTTTACCCAGAGCCATGGATCTAATGATGCGCGACCCTCTAGATATCGACGAATGAAATCCCTTTGTGTCTTTGGGCTTTGGGAGAATAAAATCTCAAACCTGGGCTCCCAAAATATTTTACCTAGAGCTGGCGATATACTGACACGTGTCCTCATAAATCAAACGACTGAGGATTACTTTAGGCCTTTAGCTAGAGCTCATGGATTTATGCCACATGTCCCACTGATGGGTGGTATAGATGATATCATATGATGTCACATTTTCTGAAGTGTCATGATAAGGAGGGTGACATGGCCATGAATGAATGACCTAGAAAGAGTTCCATGCGCCATGCCTGATGAGAGTGTGTCACGTGCTTCGGATATTTAGGACTTCAAAACTCAGGGTCTTCAGACCTTCGGGACTCTAGGCCTTTTCTAATTTTAAAACTCTCGAAGTAAAACTCCCAGAATGACAGATCTGATGATGTGTGGCATTGTGGATTTTGACGGTCGAGGTCCACTTCGGGTCTCCGGGTTCCGAGAAAACCAAAACTCAAATATCTCTTACTCTTCCATTCTCTTTTAGCTGGAGCTATGCATCTGATGACACATGGCTCTTGCTAGTCAACAACACAGATCCTTTTGGAGCCTTCAGCACTTTGGGCCTTCTGCCACTTGGGAAGCTTTGACAAATTCAGAGCTTCGACAACTTTGTCTTTTTGGGACTTCAATGCTTCGAGTCTTAAGGACTTCTAATCATTTCTCCTTTAAAATATCTCGAAGCTCATTTCCTTGAAGGCTTGGATCGACTTCCACCTATCCCATTTAAGATCAACGATTCATATTCACTTCGAGGCCTTTTTCTCTGGCGCTATACTTCACACAAGTTTTCACTCCTGAATGCTTGTGAGTCGCTAATGTGGACTATTCTTGGATTCTTCATCGTTGAAAGATTAAAACTACCTCCTGCTTATTCTTCAATCCTAAAGAAGACTGTTAAGAAAGTTTCTCTTTGTGTTCATGGATGCGGCCTGCACGATCAAGGATTTGGATGATTGGCTGTGAGATGAGAAAACAGGGAGACCAGTGACTGGAACATAGGAGGCGAGTGCTCGTCCTGGGAGAAAAACAGAGGGGCTCGGGGATAAGATTTATTTTGACTAAGATATGGAGGGAAACCAATGTATAAAAATGAACAAGGGAAAAGAGAAGATGACTTTACAAGCCGAAAGGGGACAAACTTAAGACTTGGTCTACAAAAAGGATAGAGATAGGGAAAAACTACAGATCTGGGTATAAACCACAAACACACAAGACTCTGACAAGTTCATGTGATAACAGATATGACACAACAATTCTGGTTTCACTTGTACCCCATCTGGTATATGCAACAAAAAAATGGCTACAATGGGTTTCTTGCGAGGTGAACTAGGTACCTGCTACTTGTGTGTCTTTTGTGGTGTCTAGCTTGAGGTTCTAGCGACCATTGTTTGTACTTCCGAATACCATTTTGACCAGCCCATGACATATTCGACTGTTCCTTCTGGTGGTTGGTCTGATAGGGTCATTTGAGACTCGTTTGGCTCGACTGCTACTTCCTGATTCATCGTCGTTCCATTACCTCTCAGAGCTTCTTTGGTGTTCTCTGGTTGTGTTTCCTTTAGGGTTTATCTGTCCTAGTTCTATTGCTCCTGTTCCTCTACTAGCATATCTACATTCATGCCCTCCACTGTTGACTGTTGGGTTTCTTCCACCACAGGTGTGGGGTTCATTAGTTTTTTGTCTAGGGATGGGATTTCGATGACATTGATGATCTCTGATGACTATTGTTCCCCTTATTACAATTGTACCTGTGCCCTAGTTCTAACTCTAGGTTTTATGGAATTTTTTATTTCTTCTTCTTTCTTTGGTGGTGCCATGGTGGTGAGTGTCGAACGTTTGCTGAGTCTGAATGGTCTTTGTGCCCTTGGTGAAATCCTCTTTATGCTCCTTAACCTCTATCACTCTCCGTCTATTCTCTTTTCGCAAATGGACTCTTTTCTCCCACGTCTGTGTGTTGTATGGGCATTGCATGAAGCTTGTCGAAGATGCTAATTTAATTAGATTCAATGCACCTCTAGTTAATTATTACTTGCCATTAATTTCCCTTTCCATCTCCAGTTGGTGTGATTAATGTGGCATCTTGTCAATCCTTTCTGGCATTCAATTCCGCATAACTCCGTCATTTCGTACTACTTTTTTCGTCTTTACTTTGCCTTCTTATTTTCATGGTGACTTGACCATTGGTATTTTCCTCATGGAGTTTGTATTCCTAAGTGCGCATGCTGCTTCTTCCTTCGGTGCATTGCACCTTTATTCATACTATTTAATATCCTAGTTTTTGTGTTTTTGTTTTGCGCGCACAGTGACTTTTCAAGTAGTGGGTGGTCGATTGTCCTTGTACGGTTTCAGTCAGCTCCTGTTGATCATCCTTATGATTTCTATGCCTGATAAATATTTCAATTGTACATCTCCTCCATCTATGATGGTTTTACTTCTTATGGTCCTATCCAGTGCATTCTAAGTTTTCTTGGGTGTTGAATGGATTTGTTGTCATACATCAATACTAAATTCCCTACCTTGAAATTTTTCTTTTTGATGTGTCTGTCATGCCAAGATTTATCCCTTGATTTATGAACTTGTTGGTTGAACCCTTTTAATATCCAATCCTCCTCCATGGTAATCAACTGGTTTATTCTCTCCTGTAATATGTCTCGTTCTGTCATGTGTGTAATTGCTGCTACGCGCAAACTGGGTACCAAATATTCTAATGGCACCACTACTTCTTGACCATATACCAGATTAAATGGCGTGTGCCCTATCAAATTATTGCATGTAGTCCTATAGGCCCACAATACTACTGGTATTTTAATGTCCCAATCATCCTTGTTGACATTACAGATCTTTGTCAGTGCATTCTCAAGAATCTTGTTGAATGCCTTTACTATACCATTCGCCTGTGGGTGATTGTTATAACCCTAAAATGCACCATACAGGCATCAGGCCAACTCATGCCTCTTCCTAGCCAAAGCCATGCTGAGTATTTCCTCAAAAAACCACTTAAAACAAACAACCCACGCCCTAACTTCTCACTGGGCGCGGGCAACCGCT
>SNQJ01S0141574.1:0-24824 GCA_010110895.2 Picea sitchensis | reverse complement strand
TCCCATGTTTGCATGAGAAAAGGGGTTGAGATTTTGGGTAGAAGGTTGAAAGTTAAGTCTTAAGGGTCATGATCTGCATACAAGCTCAAAACCCTAGCTTGTTAGTCCATAGGGTAGAATACCCCACAACACTAGCCTCATCAACACACTCTATGCGAATGAATTCCACTGCACTCTATGCAGGAATCTCCTGGCTCAGACAGAGAAACAATTGAAACTCATTCTCCTTTCTTTCCGACTTCAATAAACCTCTGAAATCACATGCACAACATATTCAAAAGAAAATGCATACAAAGGAAGCAAACATTCATGAACACATAAACATCATACAGAGAAACAACACAAACCATGAAGCTGAATCAAAGACTCTCTTCTATTAATTCAATATGTACATGGGTGTTCTCCACAAGTTCTCTGCTCTGCTCTGCTTGCTCTTGTTCTCTATAATTCTTCCTCCCACAATAATACAAAGGAGGGTGCCTATATTCCGTTTGCCCTCTCGAATTCCACAACTATCAAATCTACAATTAAATGTTCTATCTATTTTACATTAAATCTATTAAATGCCTCAGCTACCTAAGGACGTGAGCTTAAAGGCTCAAGGTCCATTTACAATGTACAAGTGCGCTTCATTACATCAACTCATTAATGCTTGGCGCAACAAATATCAAGGTGTTTCAAAACTTTGTGAAGGTGTTGTCCAGCGATCTCTTTTACTCGATGTGCTGGCTCGCTTGATGAGTTGTGGATGCTCCTACATCAAAGATTGAAGCGCTTGATAAATGATGCTTGACCTTAATGAACCGGACTTTGGAAAATTACTAATAATGAATAGAAATAGATCTCTATCTGTTACAAGATGGTAATTATGCTCATGTGGTTCTTATTATTCTTTATGTAATATCCTCGTACTCATTTGCACTTAATTATTGCTTGAGGTTTGATTAACCAAAGTAGTTATTCTATTGCACTAGGAAGAATTGATGTTTAAGTATGGTGGATGAGTCTAGTCTTGAATTTTGGCTTATGATTTGATTAATGGGATTTATATACCTCCTTGTTCCTCAGAACAATCTCCATTCTTGAGACCTTAAGTGGTCAAAATCAATCGGATGAATCCTGGACTTGGGCATTGCTTATGTGTCTTGGAGGTCCTAACTATGCAGGATAGGTTGGACGGGTAGTTTCCTTGTGTTATCTTATGAGATATGTTGATTGAATAATAGTGATGTTTCTTTTAGGTGATTGTGATGTAATTGATTGTGTAGTTATTAATATTTGTTGTAATGCATGTCAGTTGTCGTAATGTTCGTATGTTTTGAAAAAAAAAAAATTACCTCTTTCATACTCAATTTTTGTTGTCATATCGGAGGGATTGTTACATAGAGGGAAATACAACTGCATCTAGTAGATATGATACACGAATAGGGACCAGAGGTGAAAAGGTCAGAAGAAAATTTCGTAGACGCATGCATTTTTTTCTTGTCGAAGGAGGATCATGCTCTTATGATGATGACAACATATGTGACAAAGAGGTGCCACTCAGGTATAAGAATTTGGTGAAACAATGGGTACCTAAGCAGCTATATTCCTTAGACATTGACTTCATTGTCAACAATAGGACATATTGCATTGCACCATCCTCCCTGCATGGCCTGGGGATATTTTCCATGGATGGAATAACTGTAAAATACAATACAGTAACTGAATCAATGGATTATATCAAACCATGTTACAATTATAATGATTGGATGCAAGTGGTCTGGTACATGCGAAGTATGTAGAGATATGCACTTGCTGCAAATTATATACATCTAATAAACAACAATAAATATAAAGGAGCGACTATCTATATTGATGGAAGGCATAAAGCTTCCGAAAATATCGCAAGGTTTATAAACAACACATGACCCGAGACAACAAACAAGAAACCAAATTGCATATATAAGGGACGTGAAGGGAATCAGGTATTCGTGTGCACGTTGAAAAAGATAGCTCACGAGGAAGAGTTATTAGTGGATTTCCATTTGAATCAAATAGAAACTCGACTAATAGTGTGTGGGTACTTATGCAACACCTCTTTAAGCAACCTCTATTTATTGCATTATATTTTTTATATCTTTAACAATGTTTGAAATATTTCATGGTCCCAATTTTATAATAACGTGGGAGGTTGATCGTGGAAAAGTGTAAGCCGTAGAACATGTAAATGACTAACAATTTCAATTTACACTTAATTAAAATTTTGTTATTTATTTATATAATTTTATTTGTGTGGCAGTCAGTTTTTTGTTATCGTTAAAAAAAAAATTAAATGTTTCAAGGTTCTAATTATATTATAATGTGGCAGGATGATCATGGAAAAGGGGAAGTTGCAGAACATGTAAATGATTAACAAATTCGACTGTGATTTTACATGAATTTTATTATTTGTTTATATAGTTTTATTTGTGTGACAAATAGTTATTTCATTTGTTTATATAACTGAAATAAAATTGATTTTGTTTAATTTTGTAGTTTGTAGGCCATGATGATCATGATTCCCTCGACGACGAGGAGTTGTATTCATCCACTGATCCAATGGTAATGATTAAAATGAAGATCATTAAAGAGAAAAAGGAACTTGATCACTTATTATACTATGCAGATGAAACTCTTAACGTCATAGAAAGGACCAATCTGGTTATGACACAACTTAAGACATATTAGGTAATAACCATAATTTAAAGTGATTTTTTTATGTACTGATAAGTTCAATTATGATATTTTTTTTTAACTTTTACATTTTCTTTATTATATATATAGATATTTGGAGCATGTTCCACCCGGTGTCGATGACGCAATAGAGTCCTGATGTGGGCCATCATATAGTTGCTAGATTGTTTACTTCTCCATCTTCCACACCTTTAGATGGAAGCCATGACACACACCATGAGGCATCCAGACAATGACCGGGCTCTAGTAGAGGTGGTGACAAAGATGAGGCTAGTGATGTGGTTGATATGGGTGCATTTCCTAGAGCTAGATGTGTGACCAGCACGGGGACCCTTCCATGCACAATTTTGGTCGAAGATAACAGACTTCCATTAAAAAAAATAAGAGTCCTAAATAGTTTTTCATATTTTAATTGTTTCATGTTGTCCATTTCAAACAGAAATAATCTTGATTATTATTTTTAAATTAATGATAATATCTTTTTGCGTGTAGGAAATGACCATTTTTATAGGCACCTAGAGAGCAAGGCCTTGTTGATTTTTGGGGAAACCGTATGCACAAGGTGGAATTGCTAGAATTCCAACCTCAAAAAAGAACTTTTGGATTATCTTGAAGGTCTCTTTGGAGTAGAGACCTTCAATAAAAAAACATTTGCCTCTACAGCAGGCGAATATTTAAAATATACGCGGGATGTGTATAGATGAAACTTGGTATTAAACCCTAGGTATGAACACCCTCCATAGATTCCAGAGATGGAGTGGAAGGCGCTCATTGATGATTCAAAAGAAAAGAAATTGAGAAAAATAGGAGAACAAATAATTGGTAACCCAAGGTAAATTTCAATATTTTGAGTTCAATACCTTTAATTTTCTTTAGATCTAAATAAACGTGTGGTATATAACATACTTGAAACTTTTGATGATATATTGCCTCACACTTTGAAGGCAACTAGAGAAAGGATTTCCAAACATGGCTAACACAAGCTAGGTCAGTGCGACTACTCGAGGTTACAATCACGAAACATAAGTACCCCAACATATTAACAATATTATTTGTATCACCTTACAACTTTCAGGTAATTGCATCCAATACCATTGAAAATACATACTCTTGTGAAATATAGGGCGATGACTTTGGAACTGAAACCATGAAGGAAGACCTCCAACTTAGTTACAAGTACGACTATAAAGTTGTCATTGATTGTAGGAAAAGCATGGGGTAGACACCAAGATCCAGTTTGAGGGATAAGCTAAATAAACATAATTCCACATCAACCTTTCATTACTTATAAAATACATAAATGTTTGATATCATCCATAACTTTAATGTCTTTGTTTTAATCGGGGGAGCAACATTATCAAAAAAAACATTAGTACTGGAATACAATGTGTTGATAGTGTAGCGCAACTAGAAGATCATGGTGCTCTTGAGAAGCCCCATCCTAGTGGGGTGCAGCCCCATGATGTTCATGTGACTGAGGCCCGGGACTATAAAATGACTATATATTAATCATATATTTAATAATTCCGTACTTATAAATTTTTTACTTCTAATTCTTATTACTTATACATTTATGGTTTTGTCCTTATAATTTTTTTCGTTTCAATAATAGAGAATGTTGTAGTTGAGCCTCCTTGACTTGAATATCAGGAGTACAGGGCAACCATTCCAATGGTGCCCACTAGTAGACTAGGGAAATAATTACATTGCAAAGGTTTTTTTTAATATTAATGAACTGCTTCAATGATGTTTAAAAATTGGCCATATAAATTTAATATTTTTTGCTTTTGTAGGCAATGGCCCCTCAAAGAAACCTCCACATTGTGGGTATGAGATTAGGCGTGATCAATGTGATAGGACTGAAGAAACATCAAGATCCCCTAGAAAACAAAGACATGGAGGTTGATGAATTACTTAAGAACAACACTAGAAAACTAAAGAATACTAAGAGAAATTTATGATGTATAATAACTTTATAATACATATCGATGTGCATTATATAGCTAGTTTATTTGGAACATATTTTGGATGATAAATATCATTTATAAAAACTCTTTTTATGACATATTCCTTTGAATGATAAAACTCATTTATAGATTTACAATCACTTTTTATCAATTTTGAATATTCTTAATGCATATGTTTTATTAGAATATATATCGGGTATTGGGGAATTGAGAGTGATGTGAGGAGGGGAGGGGCCATAGGTGCTTCCACTTCACGTGGTTGGACCTGTTCAATAGAGAAAAAATTATTGGAGGCACTTTTTCTTGGAGAAAACCTATATCGATCCAGCGGAGCAACAACATAGTCAATGTTGACTTCGTTGTTGGTCCTTCAGATCGAGGGAGGTTTTCCCCTAGATCAGACGGCTCCAACAAATTATTCGCGAAACCAAGAGGATCTTATTCAGGCTGTCACATCTGAGATGTGTGTTTTTGTGTGTGTCACTATTTAATATCCTCTCATATGGATTTTCCAAAAAAGAATATCAATGGTGTTTACTATTAGCAATCTTGTTAGTTTTAATTTCTATTAGGATTTATTGACATGTCTTAAAAGTATTTTTTGGTTTTTACTAAAAACTAAATATAATTTTGTTTGTATTTACTACAATATGCAGTTCACGCATTTACATATGCTCTAGATGTTGTACCAATAGCTCATCTAAAAATTAGTGGACTCCAACCTGTTGATACTTTGACAACAGTAAAGGCTCAATAAGATAGGGTATGCATTATAGTATATTTTTCACATGATAAGGTATGCTCTTTTTCACATCCATTAGTCTAGTTGTGTGGCATCTACTCTCTTTTGAAAGTTGAAACTCATTCCAAAATTATTTGATTTTGCTTGATGCTCGGTTTTGACACTTCTGTCGTATGATGTACACACTTTCATGGTTGTTGGCACTACTTTCTTGTTCCCCATCAACTTCCTCATGTACCATGCAGAAACCAATTTCATCCAAAAACTCATGTGGCACCTCGAATGCTTCATCAAGAATTGCCTTAATATACTTAGCAACTTGGCTAGCCAATTGTTGGTTGGGTGTAACACCACACCACTATGTCTCCAATAGTTCAACATGTTCCAAATCTGTTGATGTGTTTTCTTCAATCATTGCTTGGTCATTGAAATTGGTTCTTCATTCCTCTAAGGCACTCAAAATTTTCTCAATTGCTTCCACAGTTGGAAAAGGTTCCACCAAAACCTTCATTTTTCTTAAGTTTTTTTGAGTCCGTCTCTTCGAAAATTTACTGAAAACCCTATTTGAAATGGTTAACCACTCTCCTATAATAGCTTTCAATTCTAGTTCACATAGACCCTACTAAACATTACATAGAAACACTTCTTCATTACTTTGATCTTGTTTGTCTATGCAATGATGAATCACAGTCAGTAGGTGCTCAAACTCATGAAACCTTTCTTGAATTGTTCCATTATATTGCAATCAAATATTTATGTAGCTAAGTGCTTCAACACACTACCCGAAATGCATGATAAAGTTGTTATCTATCGAAAACTTGGCATCCTCATGGTTTTCATCTACTAGTGCACCTTTCTTAGTGCAACACATTTTCCCTTGGTGAGTGCCCATGTCAAGAACATCTACAACTATCGCTAGATCAAGGTTCACTAGGGAATTATAATTTTTTTTGTAGATTGTTGCAAAATAGTTTGAATCCTTGTTTGGTACTTGCTTAAATTATGCACACATTCTTGTGACACATATAATGTATGGTATACTTCTTAGGTTTTCTAGTCAATTGCTTTCACTAATAATTAACGTACAAATACATAATGAATCAAGGATGTCTTAGCTAAGAGCATGGACCATGAATATCTCTGTTAACTTTTTCTAACATGGAAACATCAATTCACATTAAAGGAAATTATTGTTAGGTTGACCATAGAGTACAATAGTAGTGTCAAGGATGATTCATGCAAATGAAATACTTGAATCCTTTTTCATTTTTTTCTAAATACTCAGATCCATTGCTCTTACGAAGAATCGTATCGTTGATGCTATTGATATTTCATCCATGGTATTGATAGTTCATTGATTTTAAAGATAGTTCGTCGCAACGATTTTTTTCATAGTTTGTCTCTTGTGCGATGAATGAAAAACACCTTAGGTCGTCTCTCATGAAAAGACATCCTTGGGTCATCTCGCGAGCGACGACATCCTTGGTTTTTCTTGGCCGTGATGATATCTTTAGGTCCTCTCTCTTATGACGATCTCTGTGGGTCATATTTCTTGTGACAATCTCCTTGGGTCGTCTCTCTCACGATAATCTCCTTGGGTCATTTCTCTGTCGATGATCTCTTTAGGTTGTCTCATGTGAGCTGGCATCCTTACAACATACTTAGGTCGTCGCTCGAGCGACGATATCCTAAGTTTGTTGTGATTTCTATGACACACGATGTGACGTTTCGGGGTTCCAAGCTCAATCACCATCTCCACGACAGAACACCACAAGAGCATCAAAATGACTGTCACAAAATGACCCAAATTTACAAGTGTGGAATGATTGTCACGATGGATGACACTGTGTTCCCGAGTTCTTGCAAAAAACATTTGTATTGACGCTCAGGATTGTTGAGGTATCCCTAGATATCCTAGGTAGTATGAACAACAACATTAGCCTCGAGTTTTGTGACCTCGGGATATGTTATGTCCATTGGGTTGATTTTAGCAATTAGTGGTCCAATAACAACCTGCACATCTAAGAGCTGTGTGAATAGGATCAAGGACTTATCGATCACAAACATTATGATATGTGATATACTCTATTTCTTAGATCGAGATGTAGTGATCTCATTTTTCTTTTCCACAATAAGTGTCATCGCAATAGCATGCTCTCCTGGAGGTATAGAGGCTAGGTTTCTCTTATGTTGTGTGACCCCAAACTTAGTTACAAGGAATGATCTTCAATTGTAAATACCTCATGAAAATTTTGGAGATGATCCCATAAGGTAAAGTTGCACTTAACGACTCTTGAAAATGTGTCCACCTTGTGTTGGCCATCTTGGATAGAGTCTCGAGCCAACTTAGTCATTTGGTGTAACTGAGTTGTTGTTGGACTCAGTTGGTGGAGTGGTGGACGAAGAGATGTGAGCTATGAATCCAAATTTTGTGGGAAATCCTTCACAGTTTAGAGATTAAAACTAGGGTTAATGTCATTCCCTTGTGTGGATGTAGTTGGAATCTGCACATATATATTGTCCATAGCCCCAGGGAGGTTAGTGAACGTTGTACTCATCTTAGTGTATTAGGCCTGGGAAGTTACATGTGTTGCAACTTCTTATTCATACTTCTACTACAATGCTTGGTGATCCTGAATCACCTTTTCATAATTCTCGTGCATCTACTTATGTACGACAATGTCCACTAGGTGTTGGAGTTGTATCTATACATGGGCATGATTCAAAACTTGGTGTCACTCATTGATATCAAATAGTAATGTGGTAATACAAGCTTGTACAATTGGAGTTCGAATCAATGCCGAAGTAATACCTCCAGTGCTTCTATCTATTGTGATTGGGGTAGATGAGTCGAATCCGAGGACCTTAGAAGGGGTACTGGAACTATTTTTGAAATTGGACCATCATAGTGGAGTGCCTGAGGGCATTGTTGTGTCCCCAAGTTATCAATAGATATGGTCAACGTTATGAATAGCCTCGGTGTGAATTTATTGTTGGAGAAACACTTTTTTTTTTAGTGCATCTATAAATGTTATGACACATGATGCCATCGAGACAAAACCCTGTTATGTTGAGGGATTGATACTGTGGACAGTTGGGTTGGTCCGCTATTGTTTTTCACAGATTGTAGTGGCATGTGGTTGTTGTAATTGTTTCATGTGGAATCTCATGCAAGCAACACACCTATAATTGTTTCAAATCAAGTAATTGATCTTAAGCAAGAACAAGAGATGATTGTAGAATGGAAGATCAATCACACTTTGCTTCAAGATAAGCTAATGTCGTGCAAGTATTACAAACATATTAGCTCATTTCTAGTCATATTTATGGTATTATCATTAGTAATGTTGTCAACATGGGTGATAGTGGCTTCAGTAAGATGTGACAGAGTATAAGTGGCTAACAATATGCTATCAGTTATCATGATTTTTTTACAGTTGATCTTGATGAGACAGGTGCACATGAAAAAGTTTACAGATAGAGAACAAGTGGGGTGGCCTATCCCATAGTTGATGACTGATTAGTATCCTTTTCGAGGACCAAAAGGTCTTTATTGGGGAGGTGTGATCCAAAATGGATCCAAGGACCAAAATGGGTCCAAGAAGGACTAAATATCAAAGTGCTCAGAATGGCTTCAAAACAGACACGTGCATAGGCCTCATCGATACGAACCCAACACAACTTGAACGGGCTCATTTATATAATTGTTCTAAAAATGAGGTCTTATTTGTTGATCACCCTCATTCCTTTGATCTCTTTGTCTGATTTGTGGAACTGTTGGTCTCCTTTGATTCCTGGGTGGAACATCAACCTGCTATCTAGTGTTAGGCTTATTTTCTAAAGACATCCTCTCCATTATTTTCTCCATGGTCTTCATATTCAATTCAAACCTCTCTTCTGATGACTGTGAGGTTGAAGGTTGTGACTTATCTTGAAATTTTTTCATGTCCTTGTCATAATTATATTTGATATTTCTTGAAGACATTAGATTTACTTCAAATTCTATTGCATCATTTATCATATCATCTAGGGAAGTGGATGTTCTTTCCCTCAACAAAAATGCAAAATCACTTTCAAATGAATTGACATATCTAACTCGAGCAGCTCTAAGAGGAGGTTTTACTTCAGTAGGAATTGAATTGTAGACTTTTATAAATCTAGCTGAAAACTCTTGTACTATTTCATCGGGTTCCCTTCTCATGTTGTTTTACTGGGTTAGCAAGTGAAGGGGGTTTTTCTTGTCACCCCACGTTGCAAGAAAACGTGTTTCAAAGGCTTCAAAATTTATGATACTTACTGTTGGGAGAGCTCTGAACCATTTTCTACTTCTCTTGCAAGAATTTGTGCAAACAACCTCATTTTTGCATCCTGAAAATCTACTTCTTCTAGGTCTACAAAATCATTGAACCAGTCTAAGTGTTTTTGGGATGACACATTTCCTTCAGCATCATAAAACTTAATCGTTTGATTATATTCCTGGGGAAAATCATGTAATTGAGCAGGTAGGACGAGAGGGGAAAACCAAGCTTCCATGGATGCAGTAAGAACTTGAAGTGGTTGTTGGTTCTAATTAGAAATCACAAGAGGTTTAATAGAGGTAGACAAAATTAAATCTTGGAACCTCTTCTCATCAAAGATGATTTTGTTCAAATTGGACTCAGATTTGGTTTTGAACAGAGTTTGCTCAAATTGAAAGTCAAAATAAAGGTCTTCAATGCTTTTCACTCCATCTTTGGGAAAAGATAGATATCTTTCTAAACACAAAAGTGGGATTATTGGCCCTTATTTTCTTTTGTGTACAATTTTCTCAGGGTCAGGAAAAGGGATTATTGCTTCTGGGTCTAGATTTCTCTTGGTATGAATTCTCTTGGGAGACAAGATTTCTCGCTCAAACTACTTTATGCGATTGGTCTCTTTATAATGGAGTCTCCAGGGTAAATTTAGTCTCAGCCAATAAAGCATTTGATTCACTTTCACCCTCAGGAATCAAATCTAAATATTTAAGTCGTTCTCTCCCCAAGGAAGATTTCACTTTCAATCCCCGACAACAGTGCTGGAATGTTAGCACTTTGTAAATTTGTTCGACTGGTAAAACAAACGATAGAGGTAACCTACAAACCAAATTTAGAGCTGGTTACTAGCCTGCTCATCTCATAGAGGGATCTCTCCTGTCACTTGGTCTTTAACAGATGTGTTTTCTTTAATAAATCAATGGCAAGGTTTTTTTTTGTTTTGAAGGGTTTTTATAATTTTGTTGGCAAGGAAGAGGAGGAACACTTAGGGCTATGGAGTCAAACTTCTAAAAACAAATGGAAGCACTAACTGGTATGTAGAATTCTCCATAGATAAAGGATAAATGAGGCAATAAATCTAAGTTATAGATTGTAAATTTGCAGAGTGTAAGAAGACGGGAAAAACATATGACTGTATCAGAGCATTAAATAAATGAATTGTGGAATTAGTTAGGAAGAACTTAACACAGTTTAAATTTCTTAAGCCAAGAGCATCACAAGATTAATTCTGGGCCTTTAACTATCCAATTTAAGCAGAAGATAGTGAAAATGGAATTTAGGCATACATGAAATACATACAAAGGGAGGAGACAAAACTCAGATCACCACCATTAGAATATTTTCATGGAAACTTCAAAACTTCTGCATGTGTATTCTATTCAGCTTCAGAAAATTACATTCAAGTTCCAAATAGCTAAAATTGTGCCCTTTCACTTCTGCCAACCCCTAATACATTTGGAACTCCTAATATTTATACAAGCTGAGTTGCTTCGGTTTGAAACCGATAAAAATGATTAAAATGAAACGTTTCAGTTTCTTAAAATTATTACAATAATCACAAGGGACAGTTTCGGTTTTGAAACTGATTACAATGATTAACAAGAAAATGTTTCATGATCCAGATTCTGGCTCCTCTGGCGTTTCAGTTTATTTCTTCGCCACTTGTTCTTCTCTGGTATTCCACATGATCTTTCATCATCAATGACATTTGGACATCATCTAGTGGACCCTAGAAAACTGCACTTTGTCTTACCCAACCGTACTATCTCCTTTCATTGCAAGTCAGAAATAATATCATAATCTATCATTTCTTTGATCAGTATCTCTAGGTAAATGCAAGAAGCATATTTCATGATTGTTAGTCCATGTTTGACTGCTTTGAACTAATTCAAAATCTCAAAGTCTGTAGTGAGATGCTCAACCAATATAGCTCCTTTCAGATTTTCCTCTAGGGTTTCAAACTTGGAATGATCCATTCTGCACTGAGTGAAGCGAGAAGTGTATTCTTCCTGATCATATAAGTTTCCTTTTCCATCCCAAAATGGTGGAAGGCCTTTGATAAATGATTCTTCAAACAAATCCTTGAACTCTTGCACACTTTGCTCCATCTGTGTTTCCTTTGTTTGGACTGATTTCAACAGATTATGTTTAGCAATAACCCTCCTGGTCCAGATAATCAATGTAGTTTTGTCTTTAACTCCAATAGTCTGAAGGTCTACAGTAGGAATGGAGATTAGTAGATTTATGGAGTTTTGGGTCCATTTTGATGGCTTCTTTGCTAAAGTTTAATTTACAACAGTGCACCTTCTTCTGGCTGTGATGTCTATGATGTCTTTATCATTGATGAAATTCAAATACACTCTGAGCTTTGAAGCTTCAACAGCTATAGAGTCCCAGATGATATGATTGTCCCCCTGCAACAAGCCTTTTCCTCTTAATCTCATCTTCAATTTATCTATCATTTCCTGCAAGACTTCATTCTCCTTTTGAAATTGAGCCATTCTTTCATCCTTTGCTTGCACTTCCTGCTTCAATTTATTTATGCTCCCTTTTAGCCCTTTGATTTATGCTTCTTTCAGGCTAAATTGGGACATAGCCTGGACAAGTCCTTTAGTGTTTGGCCCATATTCTGTAGCAATAGGTATAACTACAACCATGTTTAGCAATTCTATCTTCTCTTGTGACCACTTCACCTTTTCTTGTTCTAGATGCAATGCCCTAGCCTTGTAGTCCAATGCCTCTTGACAAAGTGTTTCATTTTCCTGTTCTAGAGCAACCAATTTTGTTGTTTGTGGAAGCTTTGTGGAAGACATGTCCAATTTATTCTTCAAACTTTCAATTAATTTATCTTTCTCATCCAATGAGGATTTCAACCCTTGGGGGCCTTCAGATTCCAACCTCTTGACCTGAGTCTCCCAAGCTCTACTAGATGTTTTTTCTTGCCTCATTTGTCCTTCCAATTTCATTGCATAAGATGACAGCTTTGAATTCTTCAATCTTAAACTCAGGTAACCATAATACAACATATCACTGGTATTCTTACAGAATTTAACCTTGTCTGGAGAATTGATGTTGGCATACCTTATCTTTATCTCAGTTACTTTGTCTTCAATTGCAATTGCAATGTTAAAGGTCCTCTTGTCAACATCCCTTACTATGAAAAAAGAATATTTGTGCAAAGAAATCTTTTCCACTTCAGGGACTAAATCCCTCATCTCACCCAGAGCTATGTTTCCCTTCTCAGCATAATGTTTTTCCAAATATTATTTAGATTGATAAGATGCCCCATATGTTTTATCAAAGATGTTTTTCTTGTTGCTAAATTTTCTTGAGATGCCTTCACTTTGGAGGTTGCTTTCCTTTTCAACCTCTACAGTGCTAGTGCCACTTTCCACCATATCTAGATTTACTTGTTCTCTGGGCTCTTCCTCCTCTAAATTCACTATTTCTGGAGACTGTGAAATATTCATCTTCTTAGGAGAAATATGTTGATCACTGGTGCCCATGGCATCTGAACTGATTCTCTTGCTGTAAATACTCATCTTAGGAATGTTGACTATCAGTTTTGGAGAAACTTGTTGTGTTTGAATTTGTTGCAGGGTTTCCTCCAATTGTTGTGTTTGAATTTGTTGCAGGGTTTCCTCCAATTATTGTGTTTGAGTTGGTTGTAAGACTTTTTCCATATCAACAAAAAATTCTAGATTTGTCAGTTTATCAAAACCCTCAACCTGTTCATTCTCATAAGGGGCATGTTTGTTCATCAATATCCTCTTGGATATGATCTAGTGTGGATCATAAATTCTTCCATGTAGTTGTGCAAAACCAAACTCTTTGAGCTTTGCTTGAATCCGAGTTAAGCATGATCTAGTTTTGATAATGAAAGGGACAATGATAAAAGGGAACTTGAGGTTGGAGGCTTTGCACAACTTTAGGAAATTATTTGTCTCAGATATAATTCTTTGTCTGATGAATTCAAGAGCAAAGATTCTGGGGGTCAGAAAAAATGATGCATGAGCATCGCTCCACCTCAGCACACACCAGTTGATTAGCACGATTAGTGTGCATTCAAGGAAGGGAGAGGCACCTCCCTCTCATTATGCCTTAGAAATCTAAATCATGATTAATAGAATTAATGTTGTCAGGCTGGTAGATCCAAGTTGTGCCTTCACACAAGCTGAAGATGAGGTTGCCATTAAGTGGTTGACGGTAGGAGGGATTTGTATCTGATTCAGATCAGATTTCCATTATTGTAATCTGCCTCATTACTCAGGCGTTTTGAATGGTGATTAGACACCACTGTCGTATCTTGGGGGGAAGCTCGTTGAGCCCCTCTTGTATAAATCCTTGTATTGTATGCCCGAAATAGACTGTTGGAGTTCATGAAAGGTCATTGTAGTAAAGGAGTTAGTAGAGATATAGATATCGAAAGGAGGAGAGTTGAGAGCCAAGACTCAATCATAGTCTAGACTCACATATTGTAATGGAAATTCCATCATTAATAGAAAGTAACAGATTTTCTTATTTTTCAATTTATGTATAATGGATGTTTAGTTGTGAATGTCATTTGTATGTGTTTGTGTTGTAGATGTATGTTAGAAATCATCTATAGGGATAGAATTATCATCTTCTATTTGTGAGTGTGTTGAATTAGTTTTGGTTCGCTAGGCTAAGTGTAAGGAGTGCGCAACAGAGAGTTGAAACTCCATGAGCCGATGCAAGGAGTGCATGTATGAACTCATTCGATTAATAAGAGAAGCTGTCAGGAGGGCACGCCAGAATAATTCAGAGACTCGGAGGGGAATTTCAAGGTTGTTGAATACCTTGGAAATAAAGGTTGTGTGGGAGAAATCACAGGGCAGAGTTACTGAACACTCTGTAATATTTTTCCATGAGGGCATTAAGCTAGTGCGAGTGTACACAGGAGAAACACATTCAGGAGTGTTGGAGACGTTGAGACAACCCCAGGGTTCTTGACCACTATGAGGAAGGAAGGCTTTGCAAGAGTGCATCAACCAAGGAAAGGAGATGAATTAAGACTTCTGGAAGGGCTCAGGGAGAAGCCATCTGAAGGCTTAAATGAGCGCAAGGAGTGCACCAAGGATACAGTAAGTTCACCTTACAACCGTAGGAGAAAGGGCGTTAAGTTTTCGGGAAGGAAATAGAAAGTTCGTGGAAAGACGCAAGAGAACCGAGAACCTCGAAGGTTTCAAGCCCAGAAAAATATCGGAAGAACTAGCACAGAACTCTGCAAGGAGTGTAGAAGAAGGCAAAGAATAGTCTAAGTCTCAGGCATAAAAAGTGCCTAGTGTCATCAGGGAGGAAGGACTCCCCAAAGTCCCAAAGGAAGTAAGAATCGTCCATCGTTGGGAGGATATAGGTGGAAATATATCAGGAGATCTAGGAGTTGGAGCTCCGAGAGGTTTGCCAAGAGAAAACAAAAACCTTTGCAAGGTCGCAAAGAGTGGATTGAATCCAAACTGTTGGATCTGGAAGGGACGTGTGGAAGTGATCTGTATATTTCGGAGGAGTAGTATTACCGGAGATATCTGAGGGGGATAGAGAGAGACTCCCAAAGGTCGTAGTCCAAATAGATCGAAGTCGTCAATATGAAGGAGGGACATGGATCGTTGATCCTCGCACCATTTGAGTTCATCGATTTGGAGTTTGGGAACATAGGAGTTGGTTGTCGTGGGACAAGTCGAAGCCTGGAGCGCTTTTGTGGTTTAGCCCCGAGACATAGCCCGAGGTCATATGATAGAAAGGGCCTGGCATGGAGAATGAGTGTCACCACTAAATTTAATTGAAGGGCCTAGAAGAGAGCCGCGCGGTTAATATGACCCTCACCTTGAAGAAAGAGGGACTTGTGACAAAGTACATTGGGTTCTAGCAAGGAGACAAAGAATCAACTAGACTCGGGTGTTCAAACGATCCTTAACCGGGAGGTCGAGCAGCCCTGAAGGAGAGAAGGAAGAAGGGGGGGGTCTGTGCCAAAAATAGGTAATAGATAGGGGGATTCATGACATCCATAAACCCATATTACTATTGATTGCATGAATAGTACCCAATACCCCACTATGTTCTTTGGATTTGGCTGTAGATAGCTCCTCATGTCATCCAAAACTCTAGGTAGGCTGGTGTTGAAAATTAAACTGTAAACTCTGGACATGACTTTGTTTATGAAGATAAGTAACATAATCATTTTACATTCAGTTTATATAAATGTTTCTTCATGAAATTCCCTCTTATTGGTTTCTAGGAAAATCTTTAGTAGATAGGTGTAGTATCTGAAATGCCTTAGAGAGTGAAAATTCACTAGTTGTTTATGGATATTATTAGCTATGAATTGATCAAAATTGATGTGGACTGACAGACTAGACTATGACTTAAAAAAGGTAAAAAGGAATCCGAGCATGACTTCGACTACATGTTTGTCATTTTATAGACCTAAAACTTGACTCAAAAGGGAAAACACCCATTGGACTTCAATAACCATTATACTCACATTCATTGGCAAATACAGACCCTATGAAAAATGTTTTGGTTTGACAATTGTCTGTAAAAACAGATCTCGGACCTCCGATGGACATTCTCTGTATACCTTAATTATATTTTCTTCATTGAAAGGTTCAGAAATTATGGATAAAGACTCTGGTATACTGAGGGAATATCGAATTGGCAGACTCTCTACCCTACACGTGACCTCGTATCCTTGTTTATTCATGACGACTCTTTCTTCATGTGAATATTGTTCAGTGCACCAACTTATAAATTCAGGAAAAGGGAAAGCGATTTCGATAGCATATGGGACTATGGTGGCTTGGACTGCTTCAAGGAACAATATACACCTTCCTACTTTATCAGACAGGTTTCTTTTGGACACAGAGATGGGCAAAATTGTGATTTCGGTATCAAAAATGTTTGAATCTCAGTCAATTAGGGCTTCTTCATTCACCACAGGATCTTGTTCTATTACTGAAGTTATGATAGGATCCATGGTTGCAATAAAAAATACCTAGAAAAGAGTGGAAATGGCGTGCAATTGGCATATTGTTGAGTTTCAGTTGAATGAGGGTGGTCGCGCCAAGTTTCAAACGGTCCATTGTTCGAAATAATAATAAACTAAATAAAAAAACACCCTTTATACTTTTCCAAATTTCATGGGCGTGTGGAAGTGGTTTGGGGAAGCCCACTTTTCACCCCAAAATGCACATGGTGGCACAACATATCCCCAAATGAAAACCACGATTTGAATTTCAATTTGCTTTCCAAAATTAACCTTCGCACAGTTTCTTCCCCTGAAATCATCCTCAACCGTCGATCTTGAGAGTTCATGATCCACGATGTATCGGGCACCATCATCTTAGTGCTCCTGCCGGATTTAGCCTCTTCCTTCCAGATCTAGCCCATTCCCTGGTTTATCAGGCTTCCAAACTAATTTAGCGTCTTGCTAGATCCTGAAATCTTGATTTCACACAAAATATCTAATGGTGACTAACACCTACGTGAGGGGTTAGGTCCCTAACATAATCATACTCATTGACATACACATATAATTAGAATAATATATATAAGGAATATGAAATCACCAATAATAGGAATTAGAATAAAGAAGAAAATGCAACACACCACTCTTAAGAAGTTAGGCCTCTCATCATCTTGGCAACATGCTACCTCTAAGAGTTTCGCATAAAAAAAATACTTTGAACAAGTCATTGTCATTAGAAATGAATTCTAAATAAAAAATAATGAGAAACTTATGTGTATCAAAATCTTAGCACCATTCCACCTCAAGGGTTTTGATAGGAAAAAAATATTTCAAACATATAATTAACTACAGAAAAAACCAATGCAAACCTTAATCTCACAGTTCTGTCGAGTTCATTATTATTGTCAAAGTTTTTTCATTTTTATTAGTTTTTTCAAGTTCATTATTATTGTAAAAGGAATTAGTATAAAGAATAAAATGCACCTTGCCACTCTCAAGAAGAGTTAGTCATCTCATCATCTTGGCAACATTCTACCTTTAAGAGTTTTTCATAGAAAAAATAATTTAAACAAGTCAATTCTAAATACAAAATAATGAAGAACTTGAGTATATCATCATCTTAGAAACATTTCACCTCAAGGGTTTTGATGGGAAAAAAATATATCGAACAAATAATTAGCAATAAAAAAACCAATGAAAATCTCAATCTTTGTCCAGATCATTATAATTGTATTTTATTAATTAACATAACATTTAGCTTCCGTTAACAAAACAACAACTTAGATATGATCATACAACTTAGAGATGATGCAAATGACTCTCATCAATCTAGATATGATCATGCTAGTAAAACATAGATATGATGCAGAGCATCATGCTAGTACATCTTAGATATGATCATACACCTTAGAGAAGATGCATAGGCATTGATATACATCATGCGAGTACATCTTAGAGATGATGCATTGACACCATGCTATAATGGCTTAGAGATGATGTAGATGATACTCCACATCATGCTAGTACAACTTAGATATGGTGCATTTTCATCATGCTAGTACGACTTAGATATGATGCAGTGGAGAGGATGGTTCTTGTATCCATTGAGGACATTCAACATATGTTGGGACAATCATTCTTCTAAGACGTATGTATGGATTAGAAGAATGGTCCTTGTGACAATCTATTGAGTGTGCTGAGTTCAGGACGACTTATTCAACATCATGCCTGATTACTCTCAGATGCAATATGGCCTTGAGATATGATGCAGTTGATGATATACTTTTGATATCAGGATGCTGTCAGATGATATTGATAGTGGTGATGTTGCTCATGACATGATCTACGTGATCATGGGATAGCCTATGTGGATATGACGATGCTACTTGATAATACCTCCCTAATTAGGAGGGACTATTGATATTATGGTAGTTGTGGGAGGTATCAACCTCCATGTGTAACCTCTCACTAGATTAGAATATTCTGTAAGCTAGAGAAACCCTAAACATATGTGTAGAAACCCTAGAAGACAAGTCGACTCAATAAAACATCTAATATTGAAGTATTAGCCTCTAAAAGAAGAAGTCAGCCTGGACAGGTGACAAAGAACACTATAAATAGAGGGCGCTTTAGCTAATTTGGTCACACACTCTCACACTCAAGATTAATTAGTGTGCACGTCTAGAGGAGGAGTGATCTAGAATTGGATCTAGGGACTAAATTGGGTCAAAGAAGGCCTAAAAATAAAATTTCTTAGAATAGCTTCAAAACGGATGTGTGCGTAGGCCTCGTTGAATTGAACCCAACGCAACTTGAACATGATCAAATGGACGTCGTATGATCCAGATATCGCGGTCTGTTCATTTGGCCAAACATGGAAAAACAATGATGACTGTATAGTTCGTACAGTGCCACGTGGCAGCTAACTGTACAGGCCTTACGGTCGTACAACTGACATGGAAAGGTACAGTGGTAGGTTCAGTGTGTTGATGGGGCATACGAACTGACACATGGCAGGGTGACTGGGCATATGGACTGATGATGTGTCAGACAGGTGGACCAATTAGGGAGTGACATGTGTCACCACTGTAAGGATAACACGTGGCATGACCGTACGACATGTGGCAGGGTACAGTTGAAGAAGACATGTGGAAGATGTAGAAAATTGATCGAATCCAATTTTGACAAGTGGAAGGTTATTTGGAGGAATAATGTGGTGACATGTGGCACCCCTCCATTGGCTCTTTGGTGTGCAAAATTTATTGGAACTTAACCATATTTGAACCTCCGACCTCTGACCGAGAAAACACCTTAGCATGGTTGGGCTAGCCAGCTCGCCCTTGCTTTGGGCCTTAACCATATGTGGGTTCATTTATATTTAAACTTGAGTTTTAGTTAAATTGGCAGAGGATCGGGCTGGTGCTAGGCCCCATCCCCCGGTGTTACCATGTGACCGATGATATATGACCACAACCCAGTCTAAAATAGTTGGCGTGGTTATGGATTTATGCTAGCCCTCAAACCATGGTTACATCACCGTCCCATATGGCTCGGGGTTGCAGAATAGGGCTACACTAGATAAGGGGTGCACGCGGAGGACTAGGGCATGGCTACATGGCCCAAGAAATGGGACCAGGGGTTGCCAAACAAGAGGGCGTGTAGAGGACTAGGAACTAGACCGCGGCCATGTGGCCACCACATATAGCCAGGAGTCGAGAAGTAAGGGGCCAACGCACTACCAAATAATCCTGAGGCCACATGGAGCACACCAATATGATCAGGAGCCGAGAAAAATGGGGTTGCGCCCATATGATATGCAGAAAGTGGGTTTTAAACATTGTAATATAATTTTAATTGGATTTTCTCAACAATTTTAGAGATTTTGGTCATTTTGGGGGTATATTGGGCCCTTTTTTAGGCCAGATCTTGGGGGAAAGTTGGGAGATGTTTACCAACTTCAGATTTATATAAACCATGGTTTCTTGAATCGAAGGGAGGAGGTGGAAAACAATTTTATGTTGAATATTTTCCAAGCCCAAGCCATTTTTATGTAGGGAAGTTGTTGAGGATAGCACCTTTGCAGGCTATTTCTGGGAGTTTCGTTCATCCGATTTCAGTGCCGTCCATTTTGTTGGGTTCTAGAGATATGGTAGAACAACACTAGATCATTTTGTAACCTTTTTGGCACTGTTGTGATGTACGTTTAAATCTTTGATCTGAAATAAGAAATCATCACCCACTGAGACAAAGGCCCAGAGACATAGGTGAGATTGTTGAACTCCGTTATCATTTTGGTGTTTTATGGTTTGTTGTTATTTATGCTTATGTTCATATATATATATGGCTATCATATTTCCTCTTTCTCTCTTCCTCTTTAATTAGTTTCCTAAATGGTAATTTAACTCATGTAAGATAACTCAACCATTATCGTTAAAAATATCTTTTTGGATCAAGTGGTATCAAAGTTAGTTGATGTTTGGTTTTTGAGTTTTCATGATCACCAAGGAAAATATACATCATGGTGAAGGCGAGCTTGTTGAAGAGAATTCATTGATTGGATTGAGAAAGAGAACTTCTCAAAGTGGTAAGATGGCATCAGAAGGGAGACTTTCTCGGGATGAGAAAGAGTTTCGAAAATTTTTATTTGCCATGTCGGAGATGATGAAGGTTTTGTATGAGGACTACTTAGAACAAAAGAGACCGAATCTAGGTGAATCTTCAAAGGCCAAAAGTGAAGAAGGAGAGGATCCTCCTCAAATTCCTCCTTCACCTCCTTCTTCTTCGTATTCTTCAATTTCAAGTTCTAAAAGAACCGCAAGAAAAAATGTCCATAAACATAAACATGAAATGTCGTTACTAAAACTTGATGTGAAGATTGAATTACCCATGTATGATGGCGAAGTCAATGTAGATAGACTTGACAATTGGGTCATACAGGTGGAGGTTTATTGCAGTGTGCAACAAATCAAATATGAGTCCACTCAAATCAAATCGGCATCTCTTAGACTTCCAGGCACAACACTCATCTGGTGAAAAAGCAAGTTGCAAAATGGCATGCAACAAGTGGGTAATGTATTTCCATCATGGAAAGTTTTTATTTCTGCACTTAGAAAGCAATTCTATCCTTTGGGTTATAAAAAGAAATAATTAATTGAATGGAAAGGTCTTAAACTAAGAAAAGGACAAATAGTGCAAGAGTACACAAATGGCTTTCGTAAAATGGCATTGATCTTAGATATTCCTTTACATACCCAAGAAAATCTTATGAAGTATATAGGAGGTTTACCTACACATATTCGTAACATTGTATTCATGTTTGGACCTAGTAATTTTGATGAGGTTTATGTTCAAGCGACATACATTGAAGCAGGGAAAACATGGGTCGGTGTATCAGGGGAATCGTCTTCAAGAAAAGAGGAAAAAAGGAAGTGGAATGGAAAGAAGGAAAATTCAGTGGTAAGAAAGGAAGAGAATCCCCCTTGCAAGCATTGCAAGAAAGAAGGGCATGATGAGGACCGTTGTTGGAAATTGCATCTCGAGAAGAGACTAAAGTGGTTCAAGGAAAGAAAAGGGAGGCAAACAGTTGTAGAAACAACACGACCAAGAAACTTGGTATTGGATTCAAGTGATGAATCTAAAGTCTCATTGGTTGGTTTGACAGGTAAAATTGGTGGTGCATTGGATTCTAGAAGTAAATTGTTTCATATAAGGGTCATAATGCAACATACTAAGGTCGACACATTGATAGATATTGGATCTCAATCTAACTTAATTTTAGAGGAATTGGTTAATCAATTGGGATTAAACACACAGATGCATCATAACCCTTACACACATAAATGGATAATCAACAATCATCAATTGCACATAGCAAAGCAGTGCACATTAAAATTTGCAAGTTCATCTAAGTTTTGGACGAGGTAACATGTGATGTGGTGCCACTCAATGACTATGGAATGGTCTTAGGCAGTCCTTACTTATATGATCGTAAAGAAATATTCTATAGGGAAAAGAATCAATATCACTTAATCAAAGCATGTCAAGAATATGTGGTACATGCTCATCATTTAAATGCAAATAAACCTCTTCAAACTATAGAACAATTAATAAAGGCAGCTCAAGCAAGCAACACACCTATAATTGTTTCAAGTCAAGTAATTGATCTTAAGAAAGAACAGGAGATGATTGTAGAATGGAAGATCAATCACACTTTTCTTCAATATAAGCTAATGTCGTGCAAGTATTACAAAAATATTATCTCATTTGCAGTTATAATTTTTATGCTTTCATTAGTAATGTTGTCAACATGGATGATAGTGGCTTCAATAAGATGTGATAGGGTACAAATGGCTAACAATATGCTATCAGTTATCATGATTGTTTTACAGTTGATCTTGATGAGACAGGTGCACATGACAGAGTTTAAAGACAAAGAACACATCAGGTGGCCTATCCCAAACTTGATGACTAGTCTGTAAACTTTTGGGGACCAAAAAGTATTTAGTTGGGAGGTGTGATCCAGAATTGGATCTAGGGACTAAATTGGGTCCAAGAAGGCCTAAAAATAAAACTTCTCAGAATGGATTCAAAATAGACGTGTGTGTAGGCCTCGTCGATACAAACCCAACACAACTTGAATGGGCTCAAATGGATGTCGTATTCTCCAAATATTGTGGTCTGTTCATTTGACCAAACAGGTAAAACAATGATGATTGTACAGTCCGTACAGTGCCACATGGAAGCTGACTGTACAGGATGTACGGTCGTATAGTTGATGTGGTAAGGTATAGTGGTAGGTTTAGTGTGCTGATGGGGCATACGAACTGACATGTGGCATAGTGACTGGGTGTACAAACTGATGACGTGTCAGACATGTGGACCAATCAGGGAGTGACACGTGTCACCACTGTAAGGGTGACATGTGGCATGGTCATATGACACATGGCATGGTCGTATGAAATGTGGCATGATCGTACGACACGTGGAACGATCGTATGACATGTGGCATGATCGTATGACACGTGGCACATGTGGCAGGGTATAGCTGGAGAAGACACATGGAATATGTGGACAACTGGTCAAATCCAGTTTTGACAAGTGGCAGGTTATTTGGATGAATAATGTGGTGCCACGTGGTCCAGTTCTGGGATACCATGTGGCACCCCTCCATTAGCTTGTTGGTATGCAAAATTATTTGGAACTCAACCGGATTTGAACCTCTGACCTCTGACCGGGAAAATGCCTTGGCAGGGCGGGGCTAGCCATCCCGCCTTCGCTTTGGGTCTTAACCATATGTGGGAAAAAATTTATTTAAAGTTGAGTGTACGTTAAATTGGAGGAAGATCGGGCTGGGGATAGGCCCCATCCCCCGGCGTTACCATGGGACTGATGATATATGACCATGGCCTAGTCTAAAACAATTGGTGTGGTTATGGATATGCGCTAACCGTCAGATCTCGATCACATCATCGTCCCATATGGCTCAGGGCTGTAGAACAGGGCTATGCTGGATAAGGGGGCATGCACGGAGGACTAGGGCATGGACACATGGTCTAAGCCACAGGACCTGGGGCTACCAAACAGGAGGGCACCGAGAGGAATATGGACTAGACCGCGGCCATATGGCCACCACATATAACCAGGAGCCAAGAAGTAAAGAGAAAACGCACTACCTGTAACGACCCCAGCATTACGAATACAAGTGATGCAAGCAAGTAAATTTTTTGTTTTGTTTGAGCCATTAAGGAAACAACAACAACAGTTGAACAACACAACTTGACAATGAACACAATGCACGTAGATCAAGAAACAGACAACAACGAATCGACACACTAGCACATCATGAAACTGGACGGAACATGCGATAATCAATAGACAAAAGAACGACTACCCACTCAACACAAGAAAGACAACGCCTACCAGATAAGGGACAATGTCAACAACCCAACATAAAGGCTTCGATGATGAGGAAATAGAAATCTCTATGTCTTGCAAACCCCAACACCTTAAGGAATTACAAAACCCAGTACCAACAACCATTAAAACAAACAACGCCCACATTGGAAAGCACAAATTCCAGCTAGGTTATCATTCGCCTCTATCCATCGGGGCACGCAATGATGCCCTCATAAGGAATCATGTCGTCATAAGGTGATAGGCATGATGGTAACCCTGACGCAACATAATACATCTATACCAATAACCCAATATGATTCAATGCGCTAGGAGACCAAATTAACTGTCGAAATGCAAGACGACTAACCCAAGCACCCATTCGACAAGTTAACAAGATGTGAGGAATCTAGACAACTATGACATTCATACAACACATTAAATTCTTTGTGTAACAGTTCTATTGCAATATACATCACTCGGTGCACATTAAAATAATTATTATCAATACAAATAGCTCAATGTAATTATTTTCCAATTCCAATATTGGATGAGTAATTTCCTAGGGAGGAATTGTTGATTAAGTTTGGTTGTCATTGATGTCAACCCTTAAAGAAAGCCCCGTAGCACAAAGTTTTGTGTAATGGACCCAATATTGTTCGATGTAAATATGAATCATTATTGTTTTTTCATGGTTGATAAGAAGTAAATATGGATGAACTCCAAAGTGG
>SNQJ01S0141573.1:4914-29738 GCA_010110895.2 Picea sitchensis | reverse complement strand
TGGGTAACCTCATCTCATCTTCCATAGATATTCCTAGGGTTCCTAACTAACTATGCACTGAACTGATGGTAATAGTTCTCTGAGTGCTATGATAAATTAGTTTACTCTGGTTACTTAATGTTGTTAAAACAATAGGAGGCATAATAGTACTTACTTCAACAGTCTGTGAAGCTCTTGAAGTTTCTTACTCTTCTCGGCGAGGTTCTTCAGTCTTCCCTTCTTCTTCCCTAGTAGACTCTTAATGTTCCTCGTTCAGTAAATCCTCTTCTTCTCCACTGTAGAATCCTTCTTCCTGTTCTAGTAGTTCGTGATTACTCTCAAACAAGTTCACCAGAGGAACTTTTCTAAAGGTTCTCCCACTGCGTGTGTGTCTGACCTCTATGTCGTTGTCGCTGTCTAAATTCTTGAACATTATATTTTTAAATATGACCCACTACTATATCTTCAGGATGTTCTTCTCATGCAATAGCATCTTGATCTTCAACTTCAAGAAATGTAAAAAATTTCCTCTCGGTCCCTTAAAGAAATATCTCTTTGCTGGGCTATATGATTCTACTCTATCAATAGAAAAATCAGTAATGTACCCTCCAATGGTACTATCAAACCAATGATCTAATTCTCTTGACATGGCGTTATCAACTCTCTTGACCTTCTTTATCAATGTCGACATCCAAACCATAGGTGGTCTGAGTCTGATTTCAAACTTGGTATCTGCTAATCTGGCTAGATGCTTGTATAGCTCCTGATGAATTCCTCCAAATAAAATCTCATGTATATTAGTAAAGACATACCTTCCCAACCAATCCTCTGTACTAAGATTAGGGTTCTTATTCTGATCTTCAGCGAAGTCCTTCTCTTATTCTTCTATCCACTTCTAAATCTTTTTCTTCGATGGAAGCCACCTTGACATTCCCTCAAGAAGATCCTAGTCCTGGCAACAGAACCATTTGTTGGCACAGGGGAAGACCCAGGGTTCAACTCTAATAGCATATTGACAAGCCCTAACTATTGTCCCTTTTTTCAACACCTACGAAGCATATGTAGTCTCACACGAAGTAGCGATAGGGGGTTGTAGGACACAAGTGTCTACAACCAGAGGAGATGCAAAGTAGATCCAGGGCAACTCACACACATAGATCTAGTTATTATTTATCTTACTTAAGTCTACTACATGAACTATATCTTATATCTAACACAATATTGCATTGACAGTATATTAGAGATCAGAAGAACACAACATCAATCACACACAACAACAAGATATATGTGGTTCACCCTCTCTCTAGGGCTACATCCACAGAACTGTGCTTTATAATATATTAGATGAAATCGTGTAGTTCTATATACACTCTTAGCTTGCAGATCTCTCTTTCTTTATCTTCTTCTCTTCCCTCCCTACGCACCCAGCTGCAGGGTTGATCTTCGTACCCAGCTGAAGATCTTACAACACAAACTTCTCTCACCACACAATACTTCTCTTTCAAGAATAACAACAATCACTCATCATAACATCCTCGAACCCATCCTAGGTCCTCTTGACCTTTATTTATACATTATAATGACTTTTGGACAACCTTAGGCCGAAACCTAGGTGTCAAAACCCTAAATACAAAAACCCTAGGTGTCTAAAACCCTAGGTCAACTTGACCCGCATTTTCAGGGCTTCGCCAACCTGTCTTTCCTTCTTTCCTATCATGTGCTCCAAAGAATCCATTGGTGTATTTTTCCATTTGCTAAGTTGTCATGATCCATCTTCCTTGTTGAGTTGTCTTCCTCGATCTCCGCGTCCAACAAATTGCTTTCTCTTACTTCTCTCCTTATTTTCTGCTCTTTTGGCCACTTCGACCCAATCTCAGTCAACTTTTCTTCCGTGCAGTTTGCACTTCATGCTTCTTTCCTTAATATTCACAACCTTCCATAACCAAGGCCTAACACCAACCTTACCCAGACTTAGTTATGCCACTCTATAAAAAAAATAATTCCATCTGTAAAAATATATATAACTATAAATAGATAAATGCATTATGTAAATGAACAGAATTCATGTGAAAATAACAGTAAACATATTCATGCAACATACACATTCAATAACCATAAACATAAAACATGTATAAATACACAACATATAATTAACATGCAATTGATACTTATCTTTTATAGAATACCACCAACTATGTGCAGACCTTCCATGATCCTCCCAGCCTTAGACCATGGTGCTCATAACTCTAAGCAGTGGGTCACCCCCAAGCTGGGACTAAACTCCACCCGGGTAAAGGGATTCCTAGGCTAGGCTAAGACAATATAGACAATGGGAAGGATTTCATCCCAGTAGCCAACTCAAGCTACCAGCCTAGAGTCTCTCATCCCCCACATTTTTGTCCCACCCCAGGAAGTGTGCCCCTTATGTGCTCAACAGTCCTTTGGCTACCCCACTTCCCTTCTAGGGATTCAACAACAGGCCAGACAGGAAGTCTCCGAGCATTGTAGCTGCAGTTGGGATCCCTCAGGAAATCACTTTCCCAACAATTCTCTCACCTGGAGAGAGTTTCTCATAGGCCTGAAAACCTGCCTCTTCAATCCCATGGCTCTGACAACCCACTTATTCAATCTAGCTCTCTAGTCAACTAGGTACAGGCTTAAGTGAATGCAACAATAGAAAATGGGTATGGAAAAGGTGATGGCAGTGACCTCGCTCAGGCTAGGAATGGAGATGGAAGCAACATAAATCAATTAAGGAACAATAATGGTTCAGGTAGGATACAGTATTGGCTCGTGTATAGTACATGTACGCTACCCATGATAGGGAGGTATTGCGTACAACTTCTGGGTTACATACGTCAAAATATGGAGGTCTCAGCGTGAACGATGGAAGACTGGTCAATCGTGAAAAATTCAATGGTGACTGGGGAGAATGGTGCCCAACAAAAACAAATTCCCCACATATAAATAAATCCGCCTTGATTGACACATGGCCCTCCAGGAGCTCGTTCCTCTCCACTTGTATATCATTCCCCTTCCCATGAGATTTATCCTTTCCTTAGTCTTTTGGAATAATAATATAATATTCCCTTATAGATAAGCCCTCTAGCTTGGCCCCTTTTCTAGGCTCTTAGCCCCTCCCTTTCCCTTCCTAGTAAAGTTTATTCCCCTATACTCTTTGATCATGGTTGGTCTACACACAAAAATGTATTATATTAATGATATGAGTGTTTACATGTACAAAAATAGGCTCACTAACCTTTAGAATCTAGGCTCTCTGGCCTAATCATCACATAATCCTCTTGGATTATAATCACTTGGATCACGAGCCTATAAAACATATTTTACATTTTCAATTGGGGCTTGATCTTGGGGTATTACATTCCCTTCCCCTTATTTTTCACTATCCTCAGTGCAATACATATATACCTTTAACACCAATATTTTCAAAAATCTTCAAAAATATGTGGGTATTATGACCGCATAGCATCCTTGTGCTCCCAAGTTGCATCCTTAGGACCGTACCAGGTCCATTATACCTTTACTAGCCCTATGGCCTAATTTTGAAGCTTCTTGATCTTCTGGTCCAGTATGCACACCAGATGCACTTAAAAATAACCTTCTTTCTCCACCTGAATCTCATTCCAATCAATAACATGATTAACATCAGGTACATACTTTTTGAGCAATGATACATGGAATACATTATGAATAGATATTGATGCAGGTAATGCAAGCATATATGATATAGGAAAAATCCTCTCCAGGATTTCAAATGGCCCACAATAACGAGTTGTAAACTTTGAACAATTTCCTAACTTCAGGGAACTTCTGTTGGCCTTCACTTTCAAGAATACATGATCACCCACTTTAAATTCCCTGTGAATTCTTCCCTTATCAACATAGTTTTCTTCCTGTCTTGAGAAGCCCTTAAATTCTTCTTTATTTTTGACATCTTCTCTTCCATTTCTCTAAGTAAATCGGGGCCAACCACTACTCTATATGTTGGGTTGTCCCAACTTACATGTGTGTTGTTCCTTCTTCCATGAAGTGTTTCAAATGGGCTCATCTTCAGAGATGCTTGGTACCCATTGTTATAAGAAAACTCTACCAAGTGTAGGTAGTCTTCCCATTTTGATGGTTTATCCATCATGTACATCCTCAACATATCCTCAATCACTTGATTCACCCTCTCTGTTTTCCCATCAGATTTTGGATGATAAGTTGTGCTAAAATTCTAATTTGTTCCAAATCCTTTAAATAATACTTTCCAGAAATTTGATGTAAATTTCAGATCTCTGTCAGACACCATTTTCTTGGGTATACCATGAAATTGAACAATTTCCCTCATATAAATATTAACAATGTTAATTTCTTTGTGAGTGAGCTTCACTGGAATGAAATGGGTAGCTTTGGTAAGCTTGCCTACCACTACCATGATAGAATCATGTTGCTTGCTTGTTCTAGGTAGTTTAGTGATAAAATCCATTATTACCACTTCTCATTTCAACTTAGGAATGGGCAATGGATGCAACAAGCCAGCTGGGTGTCTATGCTCATCCTTGACCTTTTGGAACTCCAAACATTTGGAAATGTACTCAGCAAATTATTTATTCATGCCTGACCAATAATATTGGCACTTGACAACTCCAATAGTTTTTTGATACCTTGGGTGTCCAACATAAGGTACATTATGCATTTATTTCAATATCAAAATCTTCAATTATTGGGAATTGGGTACATAAATTATTCTTATGTACATAAGAATCTCATCGTTTCCCATCTTGTAGTCCTCATTTTTCTGCTACAAAATACCTTGCTGTAATTTTTCCATCACTTCCATGTATTGCAAATCTAATTTTGCAGTCTCTAAGATTTTGTCTTTCAAATCAGATTGGTACATGATGGTGGTTGTAGCATGAAAATCATGCACTCTTATTATGAGTGCATTAGCCACCTTGTTATCCTTCACTTTTATATGCTTTATATCAAAGTCATATTCACTAAGAAATTCTAGCCACATGCTTTTCCTGGCATTTAGTGTTGGTTGTCCGAATAAATATTTCACACCATTATGGTTTGTCCTATGCTCAAACCTTTTCCCCATGAGGTAGTGCCTCCACTTCTTCAAGGCATGCACTATGGCTTCCAACTCCAAATCATAACTGGCATAATGCCTTTCATGCTCCTTCAACTTTCTTGATTCATAACATACAACACACCCATTTTGACTAAGGACTCCACCAAGTCCTTCTTTACATGCATTTGTGCATATAATGAAGTATTCATTTGGATACGAAATCCTTCGTATTGGAGCATTGGTTAATAGTTGCTTCAAATGTTGGAAACTCTTTTCACACTCCAATGTCCACTAAATATTCACTCCCTTCTTTTGCTAGGAAGTGATCGGGTGTGCAATCTTTGAGAATCTTACGATAAATCTTTTGTAGTAGCCTGCAAGGCCCATGAATGATCTAACTTATGTTACATTATTAAGTTTTGACCATTGTTGGCACAGGGACAAACCCAGGGTTCAGCTCCAAGAGCACACCAACAAACCCTAACTACTGGCCCTTTCAGCTACACCTACAAAGCAAATGCAGTCTCACCCAAAGAAGCTATGGGGGGGTTGCAGGACAAAAGTGTCTACAACCAAGGGGAATGTCAAGTGGATCCAATACTAGAAAAATACAACATTCATACATCACTTATCATCTTAGATCTATTATGCACATCTACTTAACATATCTAACATAATATTGTAATCACATTATATCAAGGACAGAGACAGAAGATCAATCACACACAACACCAAATATACGTGGTTCACCCCCTCTCTAGGGATACCTCCACAGAATTGTGCTTTATAATATATTAAGACGAAGCATACATATCTAATCTGCACTCTTAACCAACAGATCTCTCTCTTCTCTCTCTCTCCCTCTCCCTTCTTACGCACCTAGCTGCAGGGTTGATCTTCACACCCAACTAAAGATATTACAACACCAGAAGGCTCTCACACTTAGCACTTCTCTCTCACACAAAAATAATCTCTCACAACAAAACAACAACTATATCGAGTAAAACGAACCTGAACCAACCCTCTTCCCTCATATAGGTTCTTATTTATACATTACAATCACTTACCGACATCCTTCGGTCGAAACCTCGATGTCCAAAACCCTAGGTGTCTAAACCCTAGGTCAACTTGACCCGCATTTTCAGTGTTTCACCAGCCTATCTTTCATTCCTTCTTGTGTGGTGCTCCAAAGAATATAACGATGGATTTTTCCACTTACTGAGTTTTCCACTATCCTTCTTCCTTGTTGATCTATCATCCTCGATCTCCTCATCCAAAGACTTGCTTTCTCAGGCTTCGCTCCATCTTTTCTTATATTTTCCTCACATTGACCCAGCAACAGTCACTGTGTCTTCCGCACAGTTCGCATTCCTCCTTTTCTTCCTTGAAATTCACTTCCTTCAATAACCAAGGGCCAACAGGCCCCCAATGCTCACCTATGACTCGTCCTGAGTCACTTCATATAGGAGCTTCCTATTTTACTTTGATTTCGGACTGCGTAAAGAAGCCTTTGCTTTTCGGGCAATGCCTCATATTCCTCCTTGTCCAGATTGTCTTTTTTGTGTCTGGTACCCAGTTTCAACTGCACCTGGGACCTAGACCCTTTTCCTTATGCTTCTACTAAGATCTGTGAGGTAGCTGGTTGTGATAGTACAACTTTAGTTGTCTCCCATTCACTAATCCTTCCTTCCACTCTCCCTTTAAATTCTTCAACTACGCAGCTCCTCCTTCTGTAACATGAGTGACCTCATATGGTCCGAGACAATGTGTTCTGAACTTCCTAGGATGATTCATGAACTTACTGTCATATATAGTACTAGATCACCTTGTTTAAATTCCTTCTTCTTGATGTGCCTGTCATGGTAGGCATTCTCTCTTTCCTTCTATACTTGTTGATGGAATCCTGCAAAAAAATATTTCTTCTTCCAATTCGACCAACTGTGCAAGCCTCTCTTGAACAATGCCAATGTCATCCATATCTGTAAAGGCAACAACTCTTAAGATTGGCACCAATTATTCCATTGGAACAACAAATTTGAGACCATAAACCAACTTGAAGGCAGTCTGCATTGTTAACTTCTTGCAAGTGGTTCTATAGGCCCAAAGTACTACTGGTACTCTTAAATCCCAGTCATCCTTGTTCACACTGCAAATCTTGGTTAGTGTTGTCTCCAAGATCTTGTTGAATGCTTCCACTGTCCCATTTTCTTGTGGATGGTAAGGTGTTCTCTTCTGATGGCGGACTACAAATTCCTTATTCAAGGATTCAACAGTGTTATTTATGAAATGTGTGCCTTGATCACTCATAAGGATCTTGTGGCATCCAAACCTAGTTATGATGTCATCAAATATAAAGCGTGCAACTATGGTTGCACTATAGTCCTTAACTGCTCTCGCTTCAACCCATCTAGTCAAGTATTTTGTCGCAGTGATGATGTACCTTGCTCCTGTGCGCTTTCCTGGTGGGTTTATAGGTCCCACGAAATTAATGACCCATTTCTCAAATGCTTGTAGGGTCAAATATGGTGCTAATGGAATTTCATCTCTTTTGGATGGTTTTCCAACTCTTTGGCATACGTCACAGGATCTGGAATAGTCTTTAGCATCTCTGTGTAAGGTAGGCCACCAAAGGTCGGCTCTAAGAACCTTCTGCGAAGTTTCTTTACCTGCAAAATGTCCTCCTGCGATGCTTTCATGATATTCTGTGAGGATCAATGGGTGCTCTGCCTCCATAACACACCTTCTCAATATCTCATCGGGTCCCATCTTGTATAGACGTCCAACTATAAGTGAGAAGTCTACAGCGCACACTACTAACTGTTTCTTCTAAGGAATTGTGTACTCACTAGGTGCCATTCCTGTTGTCAGGAACTGGACTATTTCTATGAAGTGGTCATCAATCTTTCTAATGGCTAGCAGTTGTGCATTCGGCAGTGTGTCCTCCAAAATGGCCATCTCTTCACCATGTTCCAACCTTGACAAGTGGTCAGGACCTTTGTTCATTCTCCCTGGCTTTACTATGATCTCAAATTCATATTATTGAAATAGCAGAAGCCATATGCATATTCTTCCCCCCAACACTGGCTTGTTGACTAAGTATTTTAGCGCGAAGTGATCAGTAAACATTTTAAAGTGCCCTCCCAACAAGTAGTGATGGAATTTCTACAGCGCATACACCATGGCTAACCCTTCTCGCTCAGTGGTGGTGTATTTTACCTCTGCAGTTGATAGCTTCCTTCTCGCAAAATCTAATGGGTGGTTAATATATCCTTCACTAGGTTGTGCTAACATTTCTCCTAAGGCAATAGAAGGTGCATCGACATGCACATGAAATTCCTTGGTCCAATCTGGGAAAACCAGAATAGGCACCGTAACCATTTTCTGTTTTAGTGTGTCGAAGCTTTGTTGGCATTCTTCTTCTAACTAAACTGACAACCTTTCTTCAACATTTTCTCCATAGGTTATGTGATCTGAGCATATCCTTTAATGAACTTCCTGTAATATCCTTTGTGTTCCAGCGCAATGCGCAGTTTTTTTACTGAAGTAGGAGGTGGAACATCAACTATAATGGAAATTTTAGATGGATCAACCAACAATCCCTACTTGCATACAATATGACCTAACAACACTCCAAATGGTGAGAAGAAGATGCACTTATTCAGATTCAAAGAAATTTGACACTGCCTTCATTTGTCCAACATTATCCTTAGACATTCAATATGATTCTTTAATAAACTAAAAACAATCCAATCATCAAAGTATGCTTCTAGAAATTTATGCAAAAACTCCTTGAATGCTTCAACCACCACCCTGGAAAATATGGTTGGGGTATTATTTAACCCAAATGGCATCACTGTATACTGATAAGACCCCCATTTTGTTGCAAATGTGGTCTTGTGGCGATCTTCCTTGGTAATCCAGATCTGATGGTATCCTGAAAATCCATCTGTAAAAGAATATACTTCCTGGCCTCCCACATTATCTAACATTTCATTAGTGAATGGTGTAGGGAAGGGGTCATGCAAACAGGCATCATTCATCTTTATGAGATCTGTGCAGATCCTGATCTCTCATGTCTTCTTGTCTTGCACCACCATAGGGATAATCCATTCTGACTCTTCGACAGGTTCTATGATCCCTGCTTCCAGCATTCTGTCGAGCTCAATCTTCACTTTCTATTTGTTCTTAGGGTTCAATCTGTAGGGTCTCTGTTTGAATGGTCTAGCATCTGGATTCAAAGGGATCCTCATCTCTCCCATAGGCCCTTTAATGCCCTTCATATCAGTGAACTTGGTTGGAAACAAGTACTGATATTCATGTAGTAATTCTATAATCTTGTTAATAGTGGTAGCATCCCAATAATCTCCAACATTTGCAAGCTTCGATGTCTGTTCTGTTCCAATATTGACCTTCTTAATCTTGATTGGTTGTCCAATGAATGGTAACTCAACTACTAGTCCTTCCACATCTCTTTGGCCTTCTATTTATGTAATGTTCACCTTTCTTGGATCATCGTCTTCATCAGGATTGATGTTGTAACAACCTTGTAGTTTCTGGAGAGGCGCAATCCACTCGTCCTTGTCTTTCTCTAAAGGGAGGCTAGAGGCTTCCTCAAATACTTTCTGTCTGAAAATTTGTAGTGCTTGATCTACTAAAGGATATTGACTTTCAAATAAGAAGGTGTTTACAAAATTCTTAGTCATACCTTTCCAATCTGTAGTGATGAGGCACAACTCTGCTTGAAGGTACCAGTTGATAGGTGTCATGTCCAGTGTGTTTATGAATTTGTGTACCCATTGTTCTTGAGGAACGTTGCTCCAGGATTCCTCACAGCTTCGCACATGGTCCTTTGGTAAGCTTCGACCTATGTATCAAACTTCGCAACCTTCTACTTGTGTTGAGAACCGCATTGTCATCAAGGTACGACACTGTACCCAATATGTAATGTTACTTTTGTGTGCCCCCCACCATCTTGTTGGGGTTTCTTTTAGGGCCTCATCCATTGTCAACAGTATTTGTTACATTGGCACACTCTCTTCAAAATCTGACAAGAAGGTTTCTAAGGGATTTAGACCATCAAAGGTGGGTAAGTTACTTACCGTTGTGTCGATCCAACGAACTTATCTGGTTAGTATAGCACATCTTCTTGTAGATAATTCATACATTTTATTCTGCCAATTCTCCAGTGCTTATTCTGATTCTGATGAGCATACGCTATCACTTCGCCAACTTATGTTTCCATCGGCCGTAGGATTAATGTAATCCTGTTGTCTGGTTGTTAATTTGTATATATTTTCCAGTTCATATGCACGGTCTTCTTCTCTAATGAGATCTGTGTATCGTTGACCTTCATCTTGATCTAAGGGTGCAATGACCCTAAGGCCATCTTTTTCATAAGTCATACGTCTCATCTTTAAATCAACCGCAGTGGAATTATTGAAGTCCCAATCAATTCCTAACAACACAATATAAGGGAAGTTGTCATCAACTATCTCAATTACCTCAAAATATGCAAACGTTCTGACTCCATCAATGTCCATAGGGACATGTTCCAGTCTGCCAAATGTACTTACAACTTGTTGATTGGCCATCCTAAGCCTAATAGGGGAATAGATCAACTTCGGTTTTCCCATCATTTCCCAGGTTTGCTTCGTCATGACATTGACCTCCGAACCTAAGTCGAGGACTAAATAATCTATATCATATTCACTTATTTGAGCATTCAAATTTAATTCCTTATTGGTCCTTCTCTTTTTACCAATTTTATGTACTTCCCTATTCAGTAAGGGATCTATCTTTCCTAGCCCATATTGTCTGATTAAAGTTTGTAGTTCTTGGACAATGCTCTCATCCTGAATTAACTTAACACAAGTATATAGAAATTCCATGAGATTTCTTACCTCTTTTCCTTATCTTGGCAAAGCAGACTGATCAAATGCCTGAGGCATTCCATAATATCTTACTTATGGTCTTGTATTTGATGAGGAGCCTTGGTCTCCTTTGAACTCTTTTCTGGCTTCCTCAAATATTTGTCTTTCTTTATTTGCATCAAAGGTTTGGGTCTTCTTTGTATCTTTCCTAATTATTGAATCTTCTATAGTCTTCCCTTAGGTCATTTTGTCGTCTCCTGTAATAGCGCCTCCTCTAGTAATAACAATGACTCTAGGGTATTCTCCTTGAGGTTCATATTTTATCAACTATATATACGGGTTCTGCTGAGGTCCTCGTTTCTCTTGAAGTTTAGCCAGTAGTGTTGGACATTATTCAATAACATGCTCGAAGGAGTTGCAGTAGCTGCAAGTAGTGCAAGGGTTCTGACAGTACCTTTCCAAGTGTCCTGGCTGTGCGCAGTTATAATAGATGGTTTTTCCTCGGCCTCGACCCATACCTCCTCCTCATCCTCTTCCTCTGAATCGACCGCAGGGATTGAAGTTTCCTCTCCTGGGGGATTTGTACTGCTAGAGTTTCCTTCTTATTGTAATTCACCTTGAATATTATATATGTATCTTGACCTTTCATGCATGAGATCATAATCCCTACAATCCCTATCATCATGTCCCATGGAATTACAGAACGTGCAATACAAATTTTTGGGTGTCTAAACATATTTTTGCATGTAATAGCACTCACTGGGGCGATGCCTATTTCTGCATACCTCGCACCAGGGTAAGGTGACTTGCTTCAAAGGGCTCGGAGCTCCAGAGACCAAGTATTCATGGAATAGAGGGAAGTTCTCCTTTTCATGGCCTTCTGATCTACATCTGACACACCAGATGTCTTCTCTTTTATATTTTCCCTTGTCTTTCTTCATATCTTCAACCTGCAAAGACAAACTAGTCAACTGACTCAAGATCTAACTCATACCTGAGCTAGATTCTCCCATAGGGGTTGATTCTAATTTCATGGGTATCTCCAGCGCCTCTGCCTGCGAAGAAATATTCTGCTACATCAAATGAACTCTAATGTGTGGTAAGAGGGTAGCAATGAACCATTCCTTGTTCTACAAATATGGAATCTAAAAAGTCAATCGGCCTGTTAGGGTCTTGAATATCTTATCAAACTCCCAAACTGGATCAGATACCTTCTGCTTGATCTCCTTTAGTTCTGTAATAAATTGGGACTCCGACTTATGTTTCTTAAATTTTTCAATTAGCACATTCTTCGTCTCATTCAGTGGCTTAGGCTGCACAAGTCCTTGGACAACCTTCATGTACCAACTTAGTGCACGATCTCTTAGGGTAGTACTAAACTGGGTTCTTTTCACTGCTTCATTGGTGACATTCTTAACATTCCATGCAACTTCACATAGGAACCAGTGTTGGTCAGGATCTTCATATCCATCTCCCCTAAATATAGGGAGTCTCATCTCATCTGCCATAGATATTCCTAGGGTCCCTGACTGAGTATGTGGTGGACTACTAGTGATGATGCTCTGGACTCTCTAGTGGCTTGGATTACTCTGACTTCTTAATACTACTGAATCAACAGGAGGGATAATAGAACTTACTTCAATAGTCTGCACAGTTCCTGAAGTTTCTGGCTCATCTCGGCGAAGTTCTTCATCTTTTCCTTCCTCTGTCCTAGCAGTTTATGAATGCTCTTCATCAATTAGATATTCTTCGCCTCCACTGTAGAAACCCTCATCTCCGTAGTTTTGCTTGAACAGGTTCACAATATGAACTTCTCTAAACACTTTCCCACTGTGCGTATGTCCAGCCTCTGTGTCGTTGTCGATGTCCAAATTTTTGAACATTAGCCTTTTCAGATTCGACCAATCTATTGTATCTTAGAGATGTTTTTCTCATGCAACAAAATCTTGATTCTCACATTCATAAAGTGTAAAAATTTTCCTCTGGGTTCCTTGAAAAATATCTCTCGGCTTGGATATACGATTCTACTCTGTCAACAACAAACTCTATGATGTAGCCTACAATGGTTTTATCGAACCAGTGATCCACTGCTCTTGAAACGAAGTTATCAACTCTCTTGACCTTCTTGATCAACACTGACATCCAAACTATAGGAGTTCTAGATATGACATCAAACTGGGTATATTCCAACCTAGGTAACCACTCGTATAATTCCTGATGGATTCCTCCAAATAATATCTCATGTATATCAGTTAAAATATGTCCCTCCAACCAATCCTCTGTATTGAGATTAGGGTTATTGTTCAGGTCTTCAATGAAGTCCTTTTCTTGATCCTCTATCCACTTTTGAATCTTTGTCTTCAATCAGAACCACCTTGACATTCCCTCAAGAATATTCTTGTCCCGACAACGGAACCATTTGTTGGCACAGGAGCAGACCTAGGGTTTAGCTCCAAGAGCACACCAACAAGCCCTAACTACTGGCCCTTTCAGCTACACTTGTGAAGCATATGTAGTCTCACCCGAAGAAGCTATGGGGGGTTGCAGGACAAAAGTATCTACAACAAGGGGAATTTCAAGTGGATCCAATACCAGAACAATACAATATTCATATATCACTTATCTGCTTATATTTATTCTGCACATCTACTTAACAGATCTAACATAATATTGCAATCACAGTATATCAAGGAAAAAGATAGAAGATTAATCACACACAACACCAAATATATGTGGTTCACCCCCTCTCTAGGGCTACGTCCACAGAACTGTGCTTTATAATATATTAAGATGAAGCATACAGTTCTGATCTGCACTCTTAACCAACAGATCCCTCTCTTCTCTCTCTCTCTCTCTCTCTCTCTCCCTTCTTGCGCACCGAGCTGCAGGGTTGATCTTCGCACCCAGTTGAAGATCTTACAACACCAGAAGGCTCTCACACTTAGCACTTCTCTCTCACACAACAATAATCTCTCACAACAAAACAACAACTAGATCGAGTAACTCGAACTTGAACCAACCCTCTTCCCTAATATAGGTTCTTATTTATACATTAAAATCACTTACCGACATCCTTAGGTTGAAACCTAGGTGTCCAAAACCCTATATACCCAAACCCTAGGTGTCTAAACCCTAGGTCAACTTGACCCACATTTTCAAGGCTTCTCCAACCTATCTTTCCTTCCTTCTCGTGCAGTGCTCCAAAGCATCTAACAATGTCTTTTTCCACTTGCTAAGTTGTCCATGATCCTTCTTCCTCGTTGATCTGACGTCCTCGATATCCTCATCCAACAACTTGATTTCTCGGGCTTCGCTCCATCTTTTCTGCTCTTTTGCTCACTTCAACCCAGCAACAGTCACTTTGTCTTCTGCACAGTTCACATTCTTCCTTTTCTTCCTTGATCTTCTCTTCCTTTCATAACCAAGGGCCAACAAACATCCTCTAATGGCCTCAGTATTTTAAGGGTCTACTGCTATCCCTTCCTCAGATATGATATACCCCAAATAATTAATTTGGTTCTGATAAAATGAGCACTTGCTCAATTTGGCATACAACTTATGCTCCCTTAATACTTGTAATATCATCTTCAAGTGTTTCTCATTCTCTTATTCTGACTTGGAATATATAAGAATGTCATCCAAAAAGATAATGACAAACTTTTCTAAGTAATCTCTAAAAATACCATTCATTAAACACATGAAGACAGTGGTTGCATTTGATAACCCAAATGGTGCCACTGTGAACTCATAATGTCCATACCTTGTTCTGAAAGTAGTCTTGTTGATGTCTTCATATTTAATTCTTACATGATGATAACCTAACCTGAGATCAATCTTGGAGAATATTTTTGCATTCTTCAAGTGATCAAAGAGGTCATCGATCCTTGGAAAAGGATACGTATTCTTTATAGTTACTTTGTTCAACTGCCTAAAGTCAATACAATGTCTCAATGTTCCATATTTATTTTTCATAAATAAAATTGTGGCACCCCAAGGTGACACACTTGGGAGTATATACCCCTTCTTCAGAAGCTCTTCAAGCTACATTTACAACTCCTTCAATACTGGTGTACTCATCATGTAAGGATTCTTGGATACTGGAGCTACTCTAGGAATCAAATTGATGGAGAAATCAATATCTCTCTTAGGGGGTAATCCTAGTATTTATTTAAATACATCCTCAAACTCCTTTAAGACTACATAATCTTCAATATTTGACACCTTATCCTTAGGTGTTTCTTCCATATGAGTTGCAATTATTTGACAAGCCTTTCTGTAACATTTCTTCAGCTATAATGCTAAAATTTCTCTGACAGTTACTACCTTGGGAATTCCCTACACTGTCCTTAGGTTCTCTTCCTCATCACAACAAATAAATTCTTTGTTATAATAGTCTAATATAGCATGGTGTTGTTCCAACCAATCCATACCAATTATACAATCATAGGAACCTAAAGGAAAGATGTTCAAATCTACCCTAGTGCTCATTCCATTCTTGTCCATAAGACATGACTTAACCATCTCATTAACTTTTATTTTGGCTCCTGTAGCTAGCTACACCAACCAAGATTTTCCATGCTTACTTCTTGGAAAATTAAATATTTCCACCATCTTAGGATCTATATAAATATGAATATCTCTTGAATCAATTAAAAGTGCAATGGTTTGGTTGTTGATCATGAATTCCACTGCCAATCATGTGTGACTGTAACTCAGCTTGCTTGTTGTCTAGGGATGCATAGATCCTGAGTAGATTCCTTCCCATGTCCTCCACTATTTCAGCTTGTTTTATATTGTGAAAAACTCTCACTTTTTCACTTTTGTGAGCACAATCTCTATACTTATGATCTCCTTGACAACCCCAACATTGAATAGGTGGTTTCCTTGGCCTTTGCCCACCTGTCTCAATTGTTATGGACTCTCTAAACATTGGCTATCCTTGAGGACTATTTCTGAAGAATGACGGCTTATTCCCCTTCTTCCTCTACTCCATCTTGTACTTCTTCTTGTATTCCCAAGATTTTTATAAAGTTGGCCTTCCTTTATGATGATCATATAGGCATTTATCTCGCCTTATGGTATCCTCCAAAGTTTTTGGATCATCATATTGTATCTTATCACTGATGAAAGATGGCATCCCACTCAAATACCTCTGAATCTTAAATGTCTCATCCTTGATGAAGGAGACATACTTTAACAGTTCCAAAAAACTTCTTTCATATTCATTGATGGTCACACTCCCTAGATTGAGTTCAAAGAACTCTTTCATTTTCTTGTCATAATATCTCTCAGTCAAGTATTTATTTTGAAAATGCTTCTTGAATTCCTTCCATGTAACATTTTTCTCTTTAATGTGGTGCACCTGCACAAGTTGGTCCCACTACATGGATTCATTTCCCTTGAGCTGATAGATATCAATTCTTCCTTTTGCATGTGAAGAATAATTATGCAATTGAAAATATTTTCTCATTCCTAGTAGCCATGTCTCTACATCCTCATCCTTCTTTTTCTTACCTTCAAATGTAGGAGGTTTGATATTGTGCATTTCTCCTTGTAGATCATCCACCCCAGACCTCTTATTAAACTTCTTGACAGGGAATGGACTTGAGCTACTATGTTCTCTCCTATTGGAATGCCTTGGGGAGTGATGGCTAGCACTTACTATTCTACCTTTCTCATTAGGAGAATTGTGACTTATTGATTTGCTTGAGCCATTCTCCTTATCCAATTTATTTTTAATTTTGTCCAACCTCTACATTAACTTCATTTTGAAGTCCTCTTACTTCTCCTTTCCTTTCATAATCCTTTCACTATCATCTTTATGACTTTGGACATCTTTCTGCAAATTTTTAATGGTTTCTACCATATTCACGTTTTCATCCTTTCCTTCTCCATGTCCATTGGAGTTTGTTCCTTCGTTACCCATATGGAAATCCATCCCTATGATTTCATATTCCTGGCTATAATCCCCCTTTTAATATTCCATTCCTTTTCACTATGTGCTAATCCTGATCTGATCTAGTTGTTGTTAACTTTGCAAAATGTGCAGCCAAAAAAACTTTGTGAAGCTAATTGTTTCAACAATTTCATGAAAATGTGAACCATTCTAATTCAATAACATATCAGACTTCTTTATTTTGATTTTCTAATAAATTTACTATTCGGTTCAATTTTTTGGGTGAACAATTATATTCTACTATCCAAGATCTTTCCAATGACTCCTCCCTTTCTCAATTCTGAGTCTTGAGTAGAAAGTTATGGATATTTGAACAATTGTGCTTCTTGGGAGGTAATCCCTGTACAATTATTATTCTTTCTCAGAGTCAAATTGGATCTTAGATTTGTGAGGTGGATCCTATCTTCATTTTATAGGGCTTCTTTACTTCTTTAGGTGCATATCTGTACAAATCGGTACCCCACTGACTCCTTCTCCAAGCCCCTTTTGTATTTAAAACAATTTTTGGGCACTAGCCCTTTTTCTTCAACCCCCAAATATCATGCGACCACATCCTATGAACAAGAGATTAATTGAAAGTCACTTATACAGAGCTTCGAGACTTCATATATTTGTAACTTTGAGCTTTGTAGGTTCCTACAACATCACACCTTATTTCTCTTGAACGTCGAACTGGCAAACTCTTGCATGGTACATCTTCGAAGCTTCAGGGCTCCACTTCTTCGGATCTTCAAGAGTTATTTATATATCACACATTATTTCTCTTGAACCCTGACTGGCGAACTCCATAAGAGGATCTATGAATCTTCACGCTTCAGAGATCTTTACAAATTTGCACTTGAAAACTCTTGAACGCAAAATTTATGAACTGTCAGGGTCTTCTTAGCACTGCGCACTAGGGGTGTTTCGTGTTAAAATATGGAGATGACACATGGCCCAATCGATGAGTGAAATGTGTCGATTTCCAATTGGAACATTTTTATGGGAATTATAGTTAAATGCGAACATAAACAGATCTCCCTAGATCCACCTAGATCTAAAACAAAACAGAACATGACATGACACTTTCCCTAAGTTCTAATCATTGAAATTACTATCAAACAAGAGATGTGCGACATACCATTTAAATATCACTTCCTCTTGTCATTTTTGTCCTAGCTTCACTCCAATTCTCTTGTGATATTGGATATACAAAGGAACACAAGAAAACCAAAGTGAAAGAAATATAGCATATTCAAAGAGAACCTATGTATGTGATCAAGGAATCATACAATAAAATGAGATAAGTTTTATGGGAAAGAAACATATCACTGTATCATATTAAAATGAAAGTGGAGATTACAACCAAAGCCTTGATATTGGAAGGTCCCCTTTCGATGACCCTTTTCTCCAACACATACACTTGCTCCAAACTTGAATGAAGACTATCCACAATGACTTGATAAACTGAAATGAAGCTCTCAAGTATGAACTGAAGTAAAATTCCTCATCCAATTATTAGCATATTCAATAATAATTTTGCTTGAATCAACCTTCATTAACCTTATCCTTTTCCATGAGAAATCCCTCTTTATATAGGGGAAAGAGAGATGGTTGAAGAGATTAGGATGATCCCACCAAATCAGAGAAGTGAGTAGGATCCCAACCATATGGATGCCACCTCATCTTCTAGAAGATCCCCTTATAGAAATTTCATGAAGTTCAAACTTTTCTTAGCTTCCTGACTTCTTCACACCCTAGTTATAGGGAATCCTCTGGAGATGTCGAAACCATATTTAGGGAAGAGGGCGATGACCAGGCATCGTTGCATCCTTCTTATGGCGAAACCTGCGATGACCCTCTTTAATAAGGTTTTTGATAAGAGAAAGTCAATCACCTTTCTCATGAAGATAGGGTCTTTTGGGAACATGAACACATGTTTGTCAATGGATCATCAAGATGACCAAAATAATGTGTAACACACATAAAGTCTGTAAAAGGAAAAAATCAAGTTGACATGTAGCATGCATAAGTAGGTCCACGTCACTCTAGGTGATATCATCATGCCACATCACTTCAATGCTCTGTGACTTTGGTACTCCGGGATTTGGAGGATCTTATAGCACAACACTTCAATTCCTCTTAAGGTTGAACTGGAAAACCTCCAAAGGTTTCAAGAATCAATGTTCCATGCTCCTGGATGAGATCAACGGTCGAGAGGAGATCTGGGCCTCTAGGCTTCAGAGGATTTCACAACACAACACAACATTTCCCCTGAATGTCAAATCTTCAAACTTCCAGAGTCTCATCAGCAATCATGCACTAGGTGGGTGCTACATGTCGAAAATATAGAGATGACATGTGGCCCAATATACGAGTGACATGTGTCATGTTATAATTGGCCCAAAAGGTATGTGAAAATCCTAAAACAAGATGACACATGGAATGATTATAATGGGTCCACGTCACCCTAGGTGACGTCATCATGCCACATCACTTCGATGCTTCGGGACTTCGGAGAACTTCTAAGTACCCCACAACACATATCCCAAACATCAAATTTCTGAACAGGTCCACATCACTCTAGTTGACTTCATCACATCGTGTCACTTCGATGCTTTAGGAGTTCAGGACTTCAGAGAATCCCACACCAGAGCACATCAAAACAATAAAACGTTGAACTTTTGAACTCACGAACAATGTTCTCTAGATATTTGGAACTTCAAGGCTCTGGATCTTCATAAAACTTCTCATCTGCACACTTTAAAACTCCCTATCACCAAACTTCCAAATAGGTGTTCCCCGAAGCTTCAGGAGTCTAGCACTTTGGGACTTCAGAACTTTGGGCCTCAGAGGATTTCATTGTTGAACACCACCCCAGCCCTGAACTGTCAAATTCCAAAATTCTAAATAGTTTGTAATCTTCATACACATGTCCCCGAACATGATTGGTCCATATTGGTTCCAGACTTCGGGACTTCGGGGAAAAATCCACTCCATGCAACCACAACCAGATTTCCCCAAATTTTGAACTGTCGAACCACTTGGGGGATCCAATGGTCCACCTTATCCAAAATGATATATGGTGTAGATTCACTACAGGACTTTGGATATTGGGGTTTTTTACTCCTTTTTTCAAAGGCTTAAAAATTGTCGAAGCAACGAAGTCCAAAGGACTTGAAGGGGTTAATCGTCACGCTCCTTTTCCCAGATCTGATGGTTGTGAAAGATTTGAACCTTTCCCGAACAGATCCTACGACCATTATGATTTCCCGGACTACTACACCTCTTGATATTTCAATCACAGTTAAGGTATTCTCTTAGTTCCCTCTTGACACTCATGGACGTTCTAAAACTCGAATTTTTTCCATTTCCACAACAACTCCCTGTGAAACTTGTTCTTCAATTTCCACTTACATGGCCCATCCAAGCTTAGTGTTGAAAAATGGATCTCTGATACCAAATTGTAACATACCCAACCTTAATCATGTTGGGATATGCCACAATTACACTCTTGTAGAACTTAATACATTGTAACATACCCATCCTTACCGGATAGGTCATGCCACTCCATAAAAAATATTCCATGTGTATAATGTAACTATAGGCATACAAATACATTACGAAAATGCAAAATTCACCTTGAAATAACAATAAACACTTCATGCAACATACACATGTGAAATAACCATAAACATAAAACATGTATAAAATTCACAACATGTAATTCACACTACAATTGATACTTATATTTTATAGAATACCACCAACTATGTGGAGACCTTCCACAATCCTCTGAGCCTTAGACCACTTGACTCAAAACTCGGTGGGTCACCCCTAAGTTGAGACTAAAATCCATGGAGTAAAGGGATTCATAGGCTACCAGGCTAAGACAATACAAACAAAGGATTTTTTTCCGGGGAGCCAACTCAGCTATCAATCTACAGTCACTCATCCCCATGCCTATACCCGAGGAAGTTTTTCCCTCTCTTGCTCAATGGTCCTTCCAAGGCACGCTCCACTTCCCTTATAGGTCTTTAGCAATAGGTCATACAAGAATTCTCAGAGCAGCATGTGGTTTGTGGTTGAATCCCTCGGTAAATCACTTTCCCAACAATTCTCTCACACAGAGTTTCTCACATATCTGTCAGCCTGCCTCTTCAATCCCATGAGTCAACGGCAGCTTCTTCAATCCAACTCTCTAGTCAACCAGGTACAAGTTTAGGTGAAAGGAAAAATAAAAATGGGTAGGGCAATTAAGGCGACCAGCATTTCGGGCTAGGAATGGATATGGAAACAATAGAAATCAATTAAGGAACAATACTGTCTTGGGTATGGTATAAGTCTTGGCTTAGTTCTGATCTGAGGTATCTTCTATGATAGGGAGTACTCTGTATATATTCTAGGTTGCAGAGATTGAGCTATGGAGGTCTCATCATGAATGATGGAAAACTGGTCAATCATAAAAATTAGAGGGTGACTAGGAGAATGGTTCCCAATGAACTAATTTTTCCCACATATAACTACATGTGTCAGGATTGACTTTTATGGCTCTCCAGGAGCTAGTTCCTCTCCCCTTGTAGATCATTCCCCTTACCATAAGAACTTAGGATAATATGATATTTATCCTTACCTTATTCTTTGGAATAATAATATAATATTCCCATAGAGATAAGCCTTCCCAAAACATCCCTTTTCTAGGCTCTTAGCCCTCCCTTTCCCTTCCTATTGGAGTTTAGTTCCCTATACTCTTTTATCATTAGTTGTTCTACACACCTTGATGCATATATATTAATGATATGAGTGTTGACATATACAAAATAGGTTCTTGGCCTTTAGCATCTATGCTCTTCAGCCTAATAATCACATAATCATTCTGGACTATAATCTAAAAACTTTGGCTCACCATCCTATAAAGCATATTTACATTTTACAATTTGGGGCTTGGTATTGGGGTATTACCACAGTGAGAGTATTGTTGGGAGGAGGAACACTCCTAGGAATGAAGTGAATAGCATGATCATGATCACAAGTGGGTGGAATAACTCTAGGGAATATCTTCAAATACTTTGGAATTCTTATCAATGATCCCTTGGATATCTAGAGGAATATACAGGCTTAGATGTTTGAACATCTAGTGAGCATAGTTATTACAATTACCCTAATTCCCCCTTTTCAATATTGTTTTTCATTCCATTAGAGTTTACCACCTTACTAGGTTTCCCTATGATACCCATTAAGCAAATTCCCTTTCCTTCCAATGAAATTTCTGGCAAAAGAACTTTTCTTGAAATTAAAATCCATTGTTCCAAACAGTTGTAACCATTGGAACCCTATTTTGACATCAACTTTTAACCATGGATATAGAAATAATTGGACTATTCATTACATATTTATAATAGATAGATCTTATGGCATTTTCTTGAAAATTGATAGTTCCTTCATTTACAATCATTACTTGAGCTATGTCACAGGATATATAAAGCAATTGAGAGCTTTGGCTAATTTCACAGGTGAATGAAGGTATGAGTGCTACCAAGGTAATTAGCACTATTACCTTTTTGTGCAGTATATCATTCAATCTTGAGGGTTTGAGGAGTGTATCTAGCCAATTCATGACATGATATGGTGGGAGTCATCTCTTCATAATAAAATCTTTCTACATCTTCATCTTATTAGTTCTTATCGTGTTCTTGTTCTTCTTCCTCTTCACAATCTATGTATAATAATAATTTCTTCTCACCACACTTATGTCCCATCTTGTACTTGTTGTCACAATTAAAGAGTCAACCTTTTTCTTTTTCTTTCTTCCAATTGTTGAGGTGTCAACCTTGGGATTGAGTTGGTTTAGAAGAGGAACATTATTCTCTCTATAGATGTTAGGGATGGTCCTTCTAGCAACCATAGCCATATTTTACTTTCAACATTTCTCCACCACCTGAATGCATTTCTCCAATGATTTGGATTCCCAAGGAGAACCTCATGTTGAATGTTATCATTTAAATTTCCTATGAAGACATCAATCAGTGCTCATGGAATATCAGGTTACCTTTATATTCAGTTGGTTTAGAAGAAGGAACATTATTCTCTCTATAGATGTTAGGGATGGTCCTTCTAGCAACCATAGCCATATTTTTACTTTCAACATTTCTCACCACCCTGAATGCATTCTCCAATGATTTGGATTCCCAAAGGAGAACCTCATGTTGAATGTTATCATTTAAATTTCCTATGAAGACATCAATCAGGTGCTCATATGGAATATCAGTTACCTTTATATTCAATATTTGGAATTTCTCAATGTGCTCTGCAACTAAACCCTTTTTCTTGAGATTTATCAATTGGTTGAATAAGGTATTTCTCCTTGTATCTTCATAGTGTGCTATCATTTCTTCTGTGAAAATTGTCCAAGTGACAAGTGATTTGTGAGAACAAAGCCATCGATACCACACAAAATGATTGGGTTCTAGATATAAGGATACAATTTGTACCTTGTGTGTGTGAGGCACGTCATGTAGATCAAAGAACTGCTCCATCTAGAGTATCCATGTGATTGGATCCTTGCCATCAAACTTCCTCATATTGATATTAGGAAAGTGGTTGGTATTCAACCCAAATATGGAGTTTCTCCAGTCTTGATTCATCTTCTTTGTGTCCTCATCATGAATTTCATGGGATACATTGTCACTTTCAGGTGGTCTCTCTATTTGCATTTTTTTCAACCCTTCCATGATTTCCCCTTTTAAGTCATCTATCTTAGTATTCATCATTGCTTCCATATTAGCTTCAGTTGAATCCATCATCCTTTATAGTTAATCTTTTGTTACTTCCTTCTTTTGTGAATAATCTATGTCCTTTCACATTTATTCACCTTCATCAAGAGTCCAAGTAGGATTGTCTGAGGGATTATTTGGTGTATAAGCTCCCTTTTTTGGTGGCATGTTGGCCAAGTATCACTGGAAGATAGGAATTACTAATTGGCTTAGGTAGAGGCCCTCAAAAAAAAGGGAGTGTCAGGTGCTATATCTCTCTGATATATGTGTGGGGTCCAACAATATTACTCGACCCAATATATTAGGGAACTAACTAAGGAGACTTGACCATGCCCTTAGCCATACTATTTGACTACCCAGGTACTAGAGACTGATCTCCCCGAGTGTTGTTATCGGTGTAATATAGAAGCAAGACGGCCAAATGGATTACTTAGTTGGTCTCAAGATTATAGGGGGTCTCCCAATATACACCAGGTATGTGGTAGCTCAAATCCGTAGTATTTTTTTCTAATAGGAAATCATTCGAAAGGAACCTTCTAATATACTCTAGGTACGTGGAAGAACCACATTGTCCCTGGGTTGTAGCACTGACAAGTAACGAAATATCCTACGTTTAGAGATGATAGAATAGATATGTACCTAAAAATCCCTAAGATTCTCCCAAATGTATGTGATACTCCTTTTATCCCACTTTATTCCACTTTTTGAATCACCCCAATTGGATCTTGTAGTCAAAATCTATGCAAATTTCCAAAAAACAAATGCACCTTTTAAAACCTTGATTTGGAGACTGTTTTGGCAACCGACCTTTCTTCTACTATAGCTCTACGATTTCATCCCTTGTGATTCTAAAATTCCATCCCGAGGTAGCATAATCATTTCCAACCCCACGGGTTATACCAATATTGGATTCTCCAAGAGAATTTTATGATAACTTTCCCAAGATGTGTTGTTTTTTTCCTTTTTAGGAGAGTGAACTTGTACGTCCTATGTCCATGTCTTCACTTCAGAACTTGAAATTTGCACCAGTAAAACTTAGGTCCATACCCTAACCAATGGAACATGTCTCACTCAATTTGGAGGTATGTAGCTTCCGATATAACAGTTTTCCCAAGAACACATGTTTTATACTAAAATCTGGACCATCCAAAAGCCCTGATTTCCTCAGAGAATAAATTTCAGAGTAA
>SNQJ01S0141572.1:0-15148 GCA_010110895.2 Picea sitchensis | reverse complement strand
CAAGTAGCTTCCTTAGAAGCATCTTCTAGGTCACTTTGTCCACATAGTCACCTATGTCCAACTTTGCCCAATTTTCCACTTGTCCATGAATCCAATAGTCACTTGGCCACTTAACCCATTTTCCTCATTTTAGAGTTAACCTTCTTATAACCGCTTTCCATAATTAGAAAGTTCTCTATTTACTTTATTATTTAAATAATCCTCCTTGACTGTGTCACTTCACTTTATTATTTAAATAATAATCCTCCTTGACTTTGTCACTTCACCTTATTATTTAAATAATCATCTTTGACTTTGTTACTTCACTTTATTATTTAAATAATAATCCTCCTTGACTTTGTCACTTCACTTTATTATTTAAATAATCCTCTTTGAATTTGTCACTTCACTTTATTATTTAAATAATCCTCTTTCACTTTGTCACTTCACTTTATTATTTAAATAATCATTTTTTACTTTGTCACTTCACTTTATTATTTAAATAATCTCTTCTTTGCAAGAACTTTGACTACTTTGACCTTTTGGGGCTTCTAGATGACTCATGAGGGTTCTCCAACTTCACATGGCCATAACTCTCTAACCGTGAGGAGTTATGTGACGTTCCACATACCACCAGAAATGGAATGATATGTACTATCCGTCTAGAATAGTCTTACCTGCAAATATATCAAAAATCATACCATTATACATAAAACAAACTTGGGTCCATTACCCAACCCTTTGTGCTACCAGAATTCACTACCAGACTTTTTCAAGGGTTGAAATCAATGACAACCAACCCAAATAATAAATCACATGATCCCATGGTAAAAGTCATTTTTTCCAACTTTTGCATATAAGTTAGGTTTCACTCCCAACTTTTTTTATCTCTTTTTCTTTTCTTCTTTTCCAGAGGATCGAACCCACCAAATTATGACACAATACCTTCTTTGATCCTTTAGGAGTGTTGTGACTAGGTCGTAGATCCTACCTCTACATGGATTCCCTAGGTAGATCCTTTGTTGCATTTTGGTGTCCATGTTGTCAGTTCTAAATATAGGCTTGGGAGTACTTTTTAGTCGTGTCATGATTACATATTGAAGCCCCATTCTTATTGTTAATCATCTTTCTTCGCCTTACCCTCGGGACTCCCTAATGAGCACACTTTGTTGTCTTTCAAGATCACTTTAAATTTCGAAAGAAATATCCAACGAGACTGTGTTTATTGTTTTCGATCTCGTACAGATTACTTGAGAAAAGTAGCCCCTGGAGTCTTCTTTAAGCCCTTTTCAGACTCTCTAAAAATGAAATATATTTTCGAGTGATATTGTTGCCCTTCATGCTCGCCAAACTACAATTTGAAGGCACATTTATCTAGCAGTAGTTTACCCCTATTTCGGTCTAGATGGCTAATTTTACGAACAAAGGTATTCTCTAGGAACTTCGGTTCACTAGAAGAGTATTCTCAGGTGTAGGTTTAACCCTTTTTCGGGCCTGAGGGACTAAATTTTCGAAAAAGAAACATTCTCCTTGGTTTGGTTTATCACTTTTTCGGGCCCTGAAGATTACTTATGAAAAAGGAACCCCCCCAAAGTCCATAATTAATCCCTTTTCAAACTCCCTAAATATGAAAATATCATCAAGTGACCTTGTTCCTTCACGCTCGTTAAATTGGTCCAGAAGAACATCTACTTGGCATGAGTTTAACCCTTTTTCCCAGCCAGTAGATTATTGTGGAAAAAGGTATGCCTTGAAAGATTCATCTCGCCAGGAGATTCATCTCGTCGGGAGAGTTCTTCTCAGTTATATTTTATACTTTTTCTAGATAAGGATACTAAACTTAGAAAAAGGATGTGAGTCCATAGTTAAGCTCTTTTCAAACTCCTTAAAATTGAAAATATTGTTAAGTGATCTTGTCTTTGTCACACTCATTAAAATAGTTTTGAGGAGACGTATTTTCGATGCAAGTTTAACCTTTTTCAAGCCGACTGAACTAATTTCAAAAAAGGTACTCCCTAAAGTCTTATTTTTGAGTTTTTTCAGAATCTCTAAACGTGAAAAAACCATTGAGTTTTCCTTATCTTGGCTCACAAAAATTTAAATGGAAGGAGTCTTGTTGTGTCATGCTTAATCGCATTGTGGGTCTCATCTTTGCGTCTTTGGCCTAATACCGTCTCCATGTTTCTCTCAACTGAACCTTTAAATAATTCCTTATACGTGAGCCTTGCAACACCTTTTTTCTGTATGATCTGACACCTTGACTCATGGAGGAATTTTCCACGAGTGTCCTTATCCTGCACATGTCTCCTTGCCTCAAGCATCAGTATGTTCCATATGCTTGGAACCAGTTTTCTTGCTTGCGACACTCGTTCCTCCTTTGTAACATATCATTCTTTTATTCTTTTTCAAGCTCGTTTCAAAATTTGAAAAGGACAAAAAAATCAAATATTCCAAAACGAGGGGACGAGAAATATATATTCTTTTTTCTACAGCAAAGATAGTCACCCTTGGAAAAAGAACATCCTTTCGTTTGTTCGTCAAGCATTGGGATATAGTATGACCTTAGTAAGTTTTTCTTGCTACATAGAGTTGTGTCCTCCTCCATTTGGTTACTCTTCCAAACATATGGAGAGTTTGTGGTGCCTCTTGCATCACAGACTTATGCCAATGTTACGCTTCTTGAGTCTAATCATCTTTCATGTTTTTTTCCAAGGGAAGTCTTATCCAACCTGCATTGGCCTTTCTACAATTTGTCTCTTGACTTTCATGAGTCGGTCATCCTGAGAGTCCAGTCAAGTCCAGTTTCAAAATCGACTAAGTTATCTTCCTGATCATCGAGATCCTCCAGTCTTTTCCTGACGGTTTGTCGAAGACCTCAGAGTAGTGAGTCTTACACTCCCATTTTAATTCTACCTAAGTTTTTAAGATCTTGAAGTTGTTGCTTGAGCTATGCAGTTCTCATCTCTAGCTGCATGCATTGTAGGCTTCTTGAAGATGCATATTGTACTTGTATATCTTCGACTAATTTTGAGATGTAGATCCGATGTGTATTTCGCATGGCTAAACTTTATATAGATATTTATATATGACATGGATCTGCAGTGTATTTGATTGGAAACCATGATTTAGTTCATTCCGACCATGGGTATGCCCACCTTAGAGAGATAATTGTTGTTTTGCAGATGGCACCTCCCGAACTCTGGTCACGGTCTCACTCGACTTCATGCATTCTCATTGGTAAGGATATTGTAATTTATTTCAGCCATTAGTTTCTCTTCTAACCTCATACATTAGGGGGCATCTGTTATAGCCCTAAAATTCTCTACTCATGCATACATGGCATTGGCCTTTCTACTTGCATAATTTTCCAATTCACTGCTGAGAAACTCTATTAAAAAAAACATTTTTTGGAGCATGTATGCACCCTGCTGCACTACTGCCCGCGTACATATGCTTGTTGCATGCTAGAAAACCCACGTACATATTCTATTTGCATACTAAATAGCCCACGTGTACCTCCAAAAGTTGCAAAAATTAAAAAGTTGTAAGTAATTCGGTGGAATTTACGGGCTATTGGAGGTTTCCCAACTAATTCACATGTTGTAGCCCATCCCCAAAACAAATAACTATCCTTTTTTCATATAAAAGGAGGTCTTGGGGTCTCATTCCATAATCAAGCATTAGAACGGTGAAACTATTCCCAAATCATTTTCCTTCTTTGCCCAAGCATTTGCAGCCTTTCTTGAGTTCTTGCCTCTACATTCCCTCTCTAGCCCCCTTTTCTCCCATACAATCCCTTCCTTTCCCTTGAAGAGATCAAGCTGATTGTGAGAGAAGGTATTTGGAAGGTGCACTTGGATAATTTTCAAGAGGATCCAGGACCAGGTTCGCAGAGCATCGACCTGCAAAGGTTGTAATTTTCAATATTTGAATAATGAATAAAAGAATCTATTTTCCCTATCCCAAATTATTATTTTATGTTTTTTCTTTGATTTATGCATAACAATTTACATCTAAGCCTAATTGATGAATATAAATAATATTTTTGTAGCATTGTTTTCCTAGCTGTGGATGCAGGTCAGCTTTGGGAGGATACTTGCAGCGTTGGAAGATACAAATCTTGAGGAGGTCAACACCAAACGTTGGATTAAAGGTACAGTTTATGAATTACTCTTCCATTGCTTTATGTTCATCTATTTTGGAAGGTTTGGGGTATTGTAGGAATTAGGTTATATTTTAAGGGAGTTAATAGATATTTCTATACTTAGAACCCTGGTATAGTTAGAGGGGTATTTTCCTGCTAGCACTACCATGTATATACAATCCCTTCCTTGTACCTTTGACAACCCTATAATGAAGTACATGCAAATTCTCTCCCACTTCTTCTCTAGAATGGGTAATGACTAAAGAAACCCTGCAGGATATATAAGCTTTGACTTGTTCTATTGAAAAGTCATAAACTCTCTCATATACCATAGTACTTCTTCATTGATACCCTTCCAACATAATCTCTCCCTCACTTTCCTGTAATTATTCAGATACCTCGGGTACCCTGCCAATGGTGTATCATGTACTGCCCTCAAATCTTATCCTTGAGTGTGGAATCATGGAAAATATAGATTCTATCCTTGTAGTATATGATGTAATCCAAAACTTTGTACCATTCATCCTGAATAATTCCCTCCATCAAATCACAGGCGAATTTATTCTTGGATTATTCCACTAAGAGAATAGACTTCCAATATGTTTAGATGTCTATCATGGAAAAGGCTGCAGGTCCCCTTGAAAGGGAATCAACAATTGCATTCTTCTTTCCCTTCACATACTCAATGTCAAAGTCATACGCCCACACCTTACTCACCCATTTTTTCTACCTCTCACTCAAGTCCTTCTGCTCCAAGAAATATTTCAAGTTGTTTTGGTTGGTCCTCACCATAAAGCGTCCCCCAACCAGGTACTGACTAGAATTGGTCAATGCATGCATGATGGCCAACATATGTTTATCATAGACAGAGTATATCCTTTCTGGCTCACTTATATTCCTACTCTTGAAAGATATTAGGTGTCGATTCTACATCAACATTGCTCCTATCCCTCTCCATATGTGTCACACTCCAATACAAATGGCTGGGAGAAATCAAGAAGTGATAACACTAGGCAAGTGCTCATCACCTTCTTCATCTTGTCAAATCCTTCCTACACCTCCTCTAACCATTTTAATGCTCCATTCTTGGTGAGATTCGTCAATGGAACACCAAGTTGTGAAAAAACCTTCACAAAGCTCCTGTAGTAGTTTCACAACCCGAAGAACCCTTTCAACTCTGTAACTAATCAAGGTGTAGGCTAGTATAAGATCACCTAGATCTTCTCTTGATGCACATGTACTCTCTTAATTCCAATCAAATTTCCTAGATAGATAATCTTTGTCAACCCAAACTCTCACTTTACCTTCTTGGAAAATAGTGACTGCCCCTCCATGATGTTGATAATATCATCAAAATACCTCAGATGATCCTCGCAATTCCTACTATATATCAATATATCATTAAAGAACACCAGTAAGAACTTCCTCAGCTACTTGTTGAAGATATGTTTCATACACTACTAAAAGTTATTTGGTGCGTTAGTCAACCCAAAGGGAATGAATAGAAACTCATAATGCCCGTAGTGAAATATGAATGTTGTTTTGTGGATGTCCTCCTCTCTAACCTAGATCTGATGGTACCCCAATCAAAGATCAATATTCTATAAGTACACCACCCCATGAAACTCATCTATCAACTCATCAGTCTTGGGTATCAAGTACCTTTTCTTGATGGTATTCTTGTTCAACGCCCTATAGTCTATGGACATCCTCATCGTTACATCCTTCTTCTTCACCAGTACCACTGAAGAAGTGAAGGGACTAGAGCTAGGCCTGATGTGCCCCATATCCAAAAATTCTTGTATGGAATTCCCTGCATTGTCCTTAAACTTCTTCGTATTCCTGTATGGTGTAGTGATCATGGGATTTTCCCCCTCCTCTAACTCAATGACATGGTCAAATCCTTTGTTGGGTGGTCTCCCTGCTAGTAATGGCCTAGACACTCTGTCATGCTTCCAAAGAAATGCCTAGATGTCCACATGGTATTGATGGTGGTCCTGTGATTTATTTTGCATGGTGATCAAGAACTCTGTTTCACAAGCCACGTCCCCATGTCTAAAAATATCCTCCATGCATTTATTTGACATGATACTGGGAACCCCTATCGACATACCTCTCAGAATGGCTCTCTGACCTTCCTTTTCCCTCAATTCCATCATCATGTACTGATAGTTCACGTGGATATCTCCCAATGAATACAACTACTGGACACCTAATACCACATGGGTGTCTTCCAAATCCACCATATAAAATTCATCAATCAACGTATAGTTTATAAATGTCACATCCAATCCCCTTATCCTCTAAGTATGTGTCATGTTGTAGCCATTTTCTACCACCAAGTTGAACCCCTCAAATTCCTCTGCCAGAATATGTCTCCTACTGACAAGTGTTACATCAATGAAGTTGTGGGTGGCCCCACCATCAATAAGTGTTGTAACTCTCTAACCCTGCAAAATGCATTTGACCCTGAAGGTGTAGTATTTGGGGATTCCTGGAAGTGTTGCAATGGTCACTCTCTTGACCCACTCCTACAAATATATCTCCTCTAAAACCTCAATATGAGGTGGCTATACCATGCCACCTCTTTTTCCACTATCATGTTTAGATTTGTTTCTTCCTCACCATCCTCCTCCTCATTGGAAATCACCTCTATGTAGTGTACTTTCCCCTTTCCAATACATCGGTGACTTAGTTCCCAAGGCTCTTTGTAGCTATAGAACATATTATTACTTATCATCTCTCTTTGAGTCTCCTCATCCATCCTATCCTTCTCTTCCCATGGTTTATGGGGAAGCTTCATCACCTCACCCTTTTGTGGAATAGAGGGTTTCGTTAGTGCCTTCTTGGGAACTGTGTCTACCATGTCCTTGGTCCAAATGATGGAATTTTGTAATGTGTTTGGCCTAGAATCCTTCACCCACCCTCTCAAGGGTTCGGATAAACCCTTATTGAATAGCATCACTAACCTCTACTTTGAGATGTATATCACAATGACCGCCATCCTCTAGAACTTTTTGATGTATGCCTATGGTGGCCTTGTATGTCTCAACTACGCAAACTCTCTAAAGTGGATCTCATGATCCTTCTTATCGAACTTGTCCATCAACCTCTTGGTAAAATCCACGTATGATGTGATCCTGGCATGCCCTAATGTCACTAGCCCATGGCACCACCACTCATGAGACTCTCCATCCAAGTGTAGGGTTGAAAAATTAATTTCCTCTACCTCTATCATCGGGTTAAGCTAGAAATAAGTGTCCAACTTATGTACACATGATCAGGTTTCACACTTGTCAAATCCATCAAAAGATGAGATAATCAACTTCCCCAACGTGCGCATAAGATCAATATTCTACCTGTTCTTTGTTGTCCTGGGACTATTCCTGAGATTGAGGTTGCATAAGTCATGGTAAGACATGGATGACTGGATATCCTCCATGAAATCCCGATACTCTTTGAAATAGGTGGTGAACTCACCCACCTGACCTTGTTTCTCTTATGCTCCTGTAGGTTTCTCCTCAAGGAATGGTGGAAATAATGGCCTAGGCGTCCTCCTACTTCCTGTATATACATAACTTTGTGTTGGAATATGGGTATTTCTACCCTCTGCATGAGCTCTACCTCCTTTGTGACTTCCTTCTACATGTACCTTGTCACCTCCTTGGGATCCACTTGCCCCAGTTGGTCCTCATTGTCCCACCACTTCTATGAGCATATCAAGGTTCTATTGTTGGTTCATAATCATCTTTGACTGTCTCTGGGCTGCTTCTTCCTGTCTCTAGTTTGCCTCATCGCGACTCTTGGTCATGTGACTTAGTAGCCTGATCATAGGATATTTTGTAGTATCTTGGTTGTCTCTCATGTTTCCTTCATGTTATGACTCTCGTTGATTCACTTCTATTTCTTCTTCTTCTAGTGACTCTGGAATGGGTTTTCTTCCACACCCCCATCTTCTAGGAATTAATGCACTCACAGGTTGGAAAGACCACAAGCTCTAATACCATTTTAATATCCCCAATAGATCTATGCTAGGATATTAATATTTTGTGTTCAATTTATAGGTTATTGGTTGTGTGTTTTTGTCAAACACTTTGCATTACATTTGTTTCATATTATAACTTGGTTGACAACTTTTCACAACATTTAGAATGCATTCTACTCATGAAAATTATGTCAAACATATTACATGTAATCCATTTACACATAGGATTGAAGAGACAACATTGTCATTTTATTATGAATGGAATCTAGTACACACAACACAAGATCTCTAATTATTGCTACAACAATTGTAAAACAATAGTAAAACACTATAAACTCAATCCAAAACATGGTATGATGCCAAAGTCTCCTCAAAGTTGCTACCAACTACTTGCTTCCTTCTCTAACCCTCTTGTCCCAATAGATAGGTCCCTTGACCCACCTCAAATCTGAATGTCCAGTCCCCAAGAGCCACGACTCTCGTCCAAACCCTCTCATCCTGCAACAATACCCCCACAACCCTCATATTCCTCACAGATCTGCAAAGTGGAATGGATTGGTCCCTCCAAACACCTCCAGTGGCCAGTCCAACCACATGACCTGTATTAAGAAAGGGATATGGATCCCTTAGAACCCCCAATGACCTCCTCTACTTTCCATGATCCTTCATCCAAGCCATCACAACCTCCTCAAGTTTACACAGTCTCCTCTAGGGCATCACAGCCTCCTCCAAATCACACGACCTGATACAATATCCTTACGGCCTACAAAAATGTGAGCTTGAACTACTCAAGAATATCCATGAGATCTCTCAATATGAAATGGAATCACAAGATGATGCTCCAATAGAAATCCTGGATGAATCTCCCTCTTGTTTATCTACGGTGGGTATTGCATGGTCTCTCTAGAATTGGTAAAGGCTACAACATACTTGTTCTCATTCTGGAATCTATCATATATTGTTGACATATAATGAAAGTGTGAATGTACTCCTCCACATCCTGCTTCTTCTTATCCCAAAAGTATCCTCTCTCCAACAACACCAACATCCTCCATTGTCCTAGGTGGCTATCCCAGGGTGAGTCATGACATTCCTTCACGAGTTCCCTCCCGACTTTAAATGAATTAGGGACATAGATTCATTCCCTAAAGTAAAAAAATCCATTGTGTAGCCAAAAATTTCAATTTTTACTATCCTTCACCTCCTTCATGATGTTCTTTGTTGTGTGATCATGCTCTAACCCTTCCTTGATATTTTCATACAACTCTTCCAAGACATTAATCTAACTTCCCCCTCATGTAGGAAACTCATCCTCATCCTCTAGGACTACAAGTTGTCTCTTTCTTCTCAAGGTATCCATGATGGAGTTTAGCATGCACGACCTATAATCAATGGTTATGTCAAAATTTATGAAGAAGTATCACCACCTTTCCTGTTTGGGTGACAACTTTGGCTGCATCAAGAAGTACGTTTTGACAACATTGTATGTCTTCATGACAAACGAATTTCCCAACAAGTAGTGTCTCCAAGTCTACAAACAATGTACTACTACAATAATATCCTTCTCATGAATGGGGTATCTTCATTCATGATCTTGGAGCTTTCTACAATCAAAGGAAATCAAATGTCCCTCCTGCATCAAAACTATCTCAATGGAAAAGTATGATGCGTCTGTCTGCACTTCAAATGGTTTCTCCAACTCTTGTAGCTTCAACATGGGAGCGGTGTCAATTCTGTGTTTTATCTCTCCAAATGAAGATTTGCACCTCTCTATCTAGTTCCATGCTTTCTCCTTTTTCAACAAGTCAGTCAACGGTGCAAAAATATTGGAGTAGCCCTCTATGAACTTGCGATAGTAGTTGGCTAGTTGAAGGAAGGCTCTCACATCATGAACTATTCACGGATCTTACCAATATTCAATTTCCTCGACCTTCACAGGGTCCATGTGAATGCATCCTTGGCTAATCCAATGCCCCAAGAATGGTATCTCAGTCTTCCCAAAAACATACTTAGACATATTCAAGAATAGTTGGTTATGTTGCAATGCCTCAAATACCTATACCAAATTCTTCTTGTGCTCCTCCATATTTTCCCTGTAAACCACAATGTCATCCAAATACACCACAATGAACTTGTCCAAAAAAAATGGCAACATGTCATTCGGCAATGTGAAAAAGGTTTTAGGGGTGTTGCACAACCTAAAAGGAATCACTAGGAACTCATAGCTCTCACACCTAGTCACCATGGTTTTCTTCACCTCATCTCCATTTGCAATCCACACTTGATAATACCCATGTCATAGGTCAAGCTTTGAAAAGAATTTTTCCTTGGTCAACTTGTCAAAGCAATATGAAACTAAAGGAAATGAGTGTAGGTTCTTCACAGTCTGTTTGTTCAATGCCCGGTAATCCAAACACATCTTTAGCTCTAAAATTTCCTTCTTCTTCTAGATGAGAACTGAGGTGCCATAAGGTGACTTGGATAGATGAATGAAACCTGTGTCAATCAATTTTATCAACTGTCGCTTCAACTCTTCCAACTCAGGTTTAGACAATTCATAAGGAGCTTAGACTCTAGCTCTATATGGTGGTATATAGTGTGTCATGGTGGGAGCACTTTCGACAACTCATCCGATTTTCTATTCTCAAAGTTACCCAACAATTCAATGAGCTCAAGTGGAACAGGCATCCCCATTCCATCCTCTCGAACTTCCCCAACAACTGCTGCATAAATCTGCAATCCATTATGCCTTGTTCATCTCTTCATACTTAGTGAAGACACAAGTTTCACCTTTCCACCAGACTTGTGGTTGTGCGCACAACCCAAGCCTTTTGTTCACCAAGTATAACCATCTTGTCCATCCATGGCATGAGGAGTGAGTGTGTCCTCCTTAGGAACTCCTTCCCAAGATTCACTTCAAGTTCGTTCATAGGAATCACTATGATGTTAGCCTAACCTTCCAACTTATCAAGTCGAATGTGAACCGAGGAGGAAAAACTAGCTACTTCCCTTACCTCGGAGTTTAATTCCTTCATTGTAGCTCCAAACGGAGAAACTCTAAGTCCCAGTTCCTCCGCAACCTCAGTATTCAAAATGTTATGAGTGGCTCCTGAGTCAACCAAATCTTCCATTGTTCTTACATTAATAACCAGATCCACAAAACATAATTGATGGTATTGGCTGCTAAGATTTCCACCCAAGGAACCCAATGTACCAATCCTTCGTAGCTTGCTACAAAATGAGCCTTTCCACACTTTATGTTTTAAGTGAAAAAGACAAACATAATCACAATACAACATACTTGCATTATGATCATCTTCTACAGACTGTGTGGTAGCACCCCTTGGTTCCAAGGTGCCTTTTTGCAAGTCCCTATAGATCCTAGTTCACTTCACAAACCAAGTCTCTTATGCCTCAGGCCACGGGGAGACACTTGACTCGACCTTCCTTGAGTTATCCGTGACCTGTTTATATCGTACGAGTTCATCCGCCTCTGTCAAAGGAGTCACACCACCCTGGGTCGACCCACTCCCGGACTATGCAAAGTCTGTCATACTGTGTGATGTGTCTTTGCAATGTTCTTCATCGCAAGACTTGCAAAACTACTTTTATAATATATATCACACCCCCAAGAGTCATACCCAATTCTAACCTTTTCATCTCTTGGACATGTGGCACCACGACGATTTTCACTTGGCAGCTTGGATTAACCAAGGATACTTCACCCGTACTATGCCTCTTCACCTAAAGCATACCCATACTCCATTCTAGGATAAAGACGAGTCACACTCTTACTTTGTGCAACTCAATTGTATAATTAGATAATTTTTAACAGTCTTTAACACTTAGTCATTTTGGCATACAATAGAAAACATGCAAAACACAAGAGACACAGATATAGTGTAGGCGACACCAGTGTGGCCTAATACTCAAATTCATTTTATTATATTGTGAAATAGAAATAATACATTACATAGAGGGAACTATTTTCTCAGTTACATACATAGGTAGAGTCTCATGACTCTCCCCCATACAAAAAAAATATCTAGACTTGTGTACTCGTCACACTGAGACTTTCTCCATTGCTCCTCCTTGACTTATCCTGTGGTACACCCTACCTATGCGACCAACCTCAGACTAAATCATGTCTCTTGAATTTATCACTTTCTTATGCGTTTGTTTGTACATCGTGTGCTCTTATATGGACTCCAAGGGTCACCGTATTGAATCTACATGTCCTTTGGGTCTGTCGTACCCCTTTGCAAACCATCATGCCCAAATGAACCATCACGCCACTTCATGGATTGGTGCACCTGAATGATCCCTTATGCCCATCAACTGTCACATATATTGGAATGACGTGCCCCATCCTTGGGTGCACACACCTTGTCGTGTGCTCTTCCTTGTGTTGATTGTTGTGAATTTTCATGGGTATGTCAATGAGGTCATCCAATCCCTCCAACGTGTCCATGCTACCAACGAAAGATGGGTCCACTCATTGGGCGTGCTCCCAAGTTTCCCCGTGCTTTCCCAAATGAAACCCAAGTCTCCATTGTTTGTCGCAAGGGAATAAGGGTGTGTGTCCCCTTGGGTTGGCAGGTCACCATCGTGCCCCAAGGTGCTCCTGTCAACACCCACACGACAAGTTCTTTCCCAATCAATCACATCCTCCTTGTGTTATTCACCCAAATTGTCATCGAATATCCCCAAGGATTGTGTGTGCTCGGTGGGTGTCACAGAAGGCCTTACAATAGGGATTTTTCAGCATTGTTTTTAATAGACATATTTGAAGAGAGTGGTTTAAACATTTTATTTTTTGAATCTTTTTTTCTCATGTTTTTCTAATTAGTTTTTCCCAAATTCCAATCGGAAATTTAAAAGAATCGATGATATTGTAGATATTAGTTGTTGAGGTTTCATAATCCGAGTGCAATAGTGATTTTTAGACGTTGAATCCATTTATAAATTCAAAAATATAATTTGAACAATGAACAAATAAACAAAGACTTCAATTCCATTCATTTCATCCCAATGAGGAATGAGATTATTGAAGCACAAGACGTTTTTTCACATGCAACGAGTAAAGTCCAAGATATTGACAACATACAATGATTGAAGAAGAAGAATGTTCATCCTATGGAAAGGGAACCCGTTAACCACAACTTGTTTCATTATTGAAATATGTAATAAATTGTATGCTAAAAGGTTCATTATTATAGATAAATTTAGGTGTTCAAACAAATTTATATCTCATAAAAAGCTAGTTTTGAAAGTAGTTAAATGCAAACAAATTCAACCTGTTCATCATCTACCATTTTAAAAATAAAAAGTGATAAACAAAAGGGAAGTGTTTGGTGCAGTGGCTATGGTAAATCTTCATACTAAAATATGTTAAAGAAAAATGTAAACTAAATTTTTATGTAATTTTTTTTATTAGTTTTGTCCAAAATGCTATGTTTTTTCCATTAGTTTTCATCAAGAAGATAGCAATTGTATAATCTAGATGTAATAGGGTTTTAGGGAGTTAAATCTATTATGAATTAAAAAATGCAATTTAAATAATGCAAAATTACAATTTCAACAAAACTTCAAATATAAAAAAAATCCTAAATTATTATAAATAAATTTTATGCCAAAAAAAATCATTTTTTGTTGAAAATAAAATTTTATGGTACCATTTAGGTTAGAAACTTGTTTTCTTTGTTTTTTCTTAAGGTGATAAAACTTATCATAACTTAGTTGTCAATTAAAAACAATTTTAGGTCTTACTCTAGGACCAAATGGTCATTTCTTGAGAAAAAGTCAATATCCCTCGTGGTCATCATTACGAGTATCTTCAATGAAATCCTGTATTTTTTAATAAAATATAACCTTAATCCCTTGAAACAAGATACTATCATGGTTGCAATTTAAAATCTTATCCATACAAATTAAATATTAAATAAACATTTTACTTTGAATTAAAAAAATTAAAGAATTTTTTTCTAGCTAAAACTGTGTGAAAGATTTTGAAACAATTTATTTTAAAAAATTGTTTTTAAATAAAAAGTCATACATTAGTATAAATCTACTTGATCACCAAGAAAAAGGTTCAATTTTTTTTCGAAAATGAAAAAAGTAAATGACCTGTTATATAACAAGTGTTGCATTGCAACTTTGTCCATGTTGAACAAAGTTGATTATATACAATATTTATTTTGTATGAGCATTAAACATAACACTACTAGGTCGACTGGTTAAACACTGGTTAGATCTACTAGGTCGGGTTTCTCACCATCCAAAAACTTTAGAACTCCTTTAATCACTAAAGTTGATACCACACGTGACGCCAGTGTTTTCGTTACTCATCAATCAACTGTAAAAAAACGTTACATTGTTCACCGATAAGAACATGTTGCAAATGAAAAAAAGACGGTCCAGACTCCAGAGCAAGACTATTGTAAGATTTCCAACCGGTTCTTGTTCTTTCCACATAAATGGTGTGCTAAATAGGATAAAAGAATAAGGCCATGTTAGGTGATTTATATGTAATAAAAAAGACACTAAAATACCCTCTATTTAAATTGTCAACCCGGGGTAAGTAAACTTAGAGTTGTAGCAAAATATATGCCAAAGGTAGAAGGCTGGTAGGAGTATGGTCTAACTATGAAGGTAGTTATCTAAGGTTGATCTATTTAAGAAAAACTATCGAATAAGCAAACCCTACTAAGCAATTGGAAACTAGGTAACCTAAGTATCTTTTGTCCAAGGATCGATGGATAGTTCCTAAGAAAGCAAGTAAAAACCCTATGTAAAGCATACTAGTTCAACAATAAGCAATAAGCAACTATCTAAGCATATCAATAAGCAAATGACGAAAGAAAACTATTTTAACTTGCCAACCTACATTCAATGAGCAACTACCCTATGAAAGCAATTAAATAAGCAAGTAAGTAAAAGCACTTATCTAACCTATTAAAGAAAATAGACAAGTAAGCAAAGACACCTAACTAATCTATTAAAACAAAAGACAAGTAAGCAAAGACAACTATCTATCCTAC
>SNQJ01S0141571.1:57772-68301 GCA_010110895.2 Picea sitchensis | reverse complement strand
GAGGTACATGTTGGGTACATGGTTGAGACAAGTAGTTGATGAGTTGGCACATACATGAGGTGTATAGTTGATGATGTTGGTACATCTTGATGAGTAGTTGATACATGATTGTTACATACTTTGTACATGGTTGGAGGCACTTGTTAGTAGTATTGTTGAAACATGGTTTATGGATGATGTAGAATACTTGTATTGGTCTATTATTAGAAGCACATATTGATCTTGGTGATGATTATGAGTTGTTGTGTTATGCTTGGTTGATGCACATCTTTGACAGTTGTCTTGGTGATTGATATTGGTGAGTAGATCTGATTTGATTGATAATATTGATGAGATAGGTTGTTGTGATAGGTTGTTTGGACAAGTTTTTGTGACATGTTATTTGTACAGGTTTGGTGGATGGTGTTGATACTGAGAGGGGGGTGAATCAGTATCAAGTACAAGTTAAAACCTTTTTCAACTTATACTTAAACCATTCAATTATATCCAATGAGCAATGAACAATAGTATAAGTGTTACACCAATACACCACAATACACCATGCACAATATATGAGATATAATAAATATTTATTGTTCAAGGGAAGTAATGACTTCCAAAGGTAGCTACAACTTCCAAATGTAAAGGGAGGGATAACCCTCCAAGAGGAATATAAAATCCTCCAATATAAATAAAGGTCTAAACTCTCCATCCGTGTCCCTTCCTTTCACCCAAGAATATATTAGAGATAATAAAACTTTACATTAAATCATCACCATCATCCAACCATCACATAGAACCTGATAATGCTTCCTGAGACTTCTTCAATTTCTGCAATTCTTCAATTCTTGGAATAATATTATCCTATCCATAATATTAATCAATGTATTCTCTAAAACTTCTCCAAGTTTCACTCCTTTAATCCTCCCCAAAAATAAGTTATAGAGAGAATGGTAGACCTTGTTCAATTCTGGTTTATTAAGGAGAGAAAACTTGTACAGAATGCCCTGCACTCAATATTTAACATCATATTCTGAAACTCTCACACAAGAAAATAAAGTACATACTATTTCCAATGAAATTGGTCCCACTTCATTTGGATTCTCTATGAAGAGGTTATGATTTTTTTACCCGAAACACCTGTTTATTCACTAGCTTCAGGACTAGTCAAAAACCCTATCTTCCACAAAGTGTATCTCCAAAATTATAGTGAACAAAGAGATGAATTTTGTATCACAGGTACCCAGATATGTCTTCTCAATACCATATCAATTTCACCATCTAAATCGTTCTATAAAAAACATTATAGCGAAAATGGTAAGATGACCTGTAGATAACATACCTTAGAACACATCACCAAAAGACTTCAATCTCCCTTGAAATCTGGCCTTCTTTACTTCTGATTTCCTATGAAATTTGACTTGTGTATTAAATGAATGTATAACTATATGTATTTATACCATTTATGTCACTTCCTTTTAACATTCGGGTTGACCTGACACTTTCGTATTTTGTAATTCTTTTCTTTAATTATCTTCAGGGCCTACATGTACTTCCTTCTTCAATTCACTTTGTCATATTCAAAAATTAATTTCTCCTCAACCATGAGGATCCACGTGACATGACACCTACCACTGGAAACAACATGATGTATACTATCCATCCATGGTTTTTTTTCTCCATGTACATTTTCCTTCATGTCCAAATACCTTCATCAATATTGCGGTCCAAAACCAATGACTAGGGTTGACATCAATGACAACAACCAATATTCCAACAATATCCCCCTTTTTCATTGATGGAAACACTCATTCTCCCTTTATCATCATGATCCCAATTTATGTCCCCCTTTGACGTCAATGGAAAAGGGTAGGTCTTCTCCCCCTGAGTTTAATGGAAAAAGGTAACTCTCTTCTTTGGGGCTTCCCCCCTTGAACATGTGGAACTCAATAATACTTCATCTTTATTTTTGGTATTTGGGACTTTTTCTTCCTTGGAATCCTTTTGTGTGGCTTTTGGCTTCACTCTCTTCTTCATGTCTAGAATGTGTATGTTGTTCGGTCTTCTTGTTGTATTTGCAACCAATCTTCCTCAGTTATTTTCTCCGATTTTACATTTTCGAGAGTCAAACGTAAGAGTGTATCCTTGATCACATATTTTGTTGAAACTGAGGAGATTATGTTTCAGATATTCAACCAATAGGACTTTTCCTTCTTTTACATTTTCACTTCCAAGCTTTACATTTCCTTTTCCAAGTATTTTGGTATATGAGTCATCTCCAAATGCAACATTTCCACCCTTTTTCTTCAAGATGACAAATTTTCTTTGATATCCGGTCATATGAGATGACCACCCACTGTCTATGAACCATTCATATTCTTCTTTTCATTCTTTAACAACCAATGTTATTTGACAATTTTCATTTTGTGGAATTTCTTTACTTTTTCATGTTGTAGTTGGTATACAAACATTTTTCATATGATTATATTCCTTCATCTCTCTGCAATCTCGTGCTTTGTGACCAAGATTATTGGACTTGTAACATACAATATTTTGATCCATTAATAGGTCAAATGAATTAAAAATTTTGTTGACAGGTCTATGAACATTTTCATATCTACTATTTTCACCATTCATGTAGCTTGCATAGCTATGCCTTTCATTGATTCTACAATTGATTGCCTTCTGTCCAAAATTTCCATAAGTATAAAAATGTCCAACAAATAAATTTTGATACATGGGAGTAAGTGATCTTCTTTGTGGTTTGGTCCATCTGGGTTCAAGATCTATTATTCTATAGTTTCCTTCATAATGATAACTTTCATACCTGATGGGAGAGGATCTTCTTGATGTTTCATTCCTTATGAATTCTAGTCTTCTATATTGTTGTTCAACTTGTTTTGGAGCGTTGGTTTCATCATTTTCATATTCCTTCTCTTTTTGTGTTGTCTTCAAACTGTCATTGTATCCTAGTCCTGTATTTTCATTTGGATATCTTTCATTGCTAAGGATCTCATCTAATTTTTCAGTGCTTTTTTCGAACTTCTTCAACTTTTTTATTGTCAATAGTAGCTCCCCTTTTGTGTGATCCAATTCTTATTTCAATTTCTCATTATCTTCTAATTGTTCCTTCAATATATCAATGGTCTTTTCAAGCTTGTAATTGTCTTCTTCACAACTAATCAATTCACATTTTAGTATTATGTTTGTGTTTCTAAGATTTTTATTTTCAATTTCAACATGCTTCAACTTTTCAAGATTCTCATATTCTTCTTCACTCCCTGCATTGTCTTTGTATCCCCAAAATGAATAAAGGTTGGTTTCTTCATCTGAATCTTCTTCAGAAATGATTTCTTCTTCTTTAGAATTATTGTGATCATCATCCTGGGTTTCTTGGGTTATGAAGAGGACTTCTCCTCCTTCATTATCTTCTTCATCACTCTCATCTGAGAATATGTCATCATCCTTGGAGTAGAAACTCTTTTTATTGTTGAGACTTCTCTTTTTATAGTAGCATTTTTCAAAAATATGTCCTATTCTACCACAGTTAAAGAATTTGAGAGGAGACTTACCTTTATATCTTCTACTTCCCTTCTGGAACCTTCTTACAAAATTTGTTATTTCTTCATCAAGGTCGTTATATTTGTCTTTTGTCTTCTTATGGATTTAAAGGCTGCTTCATTGTTTGGCTGGTCACTTTCTGTACCTGTTCTCATTTCATATGCTATAAGAGACCCATGTAATTAATCTATTGTCATTTTGGTCAAGTCCCTAGTTTCTTCAATGGCGGAAACCTTAGCATCATACTTCAAGAGAAGTGATCTCAACACTTTTTGTACAACCAAGGATTCATCGAGATCTTCACCTAATCCTTTGATAACATTAACAACTTCATCAACTCTAAGAAAATATGTTGCAATATCTTCCTTTTCATTCATCTTCAAGTTTTCAAATTCTTCTCTATGTCGTTGAAGCTTGACCTGCTTAACTTTTGGATCACCTTCGTAGATACTCTTGAGTTTGTCCCATACCTCTTTAGTCATGTTGCATCCCATCATGTTTCTAGAAATGGTTGGTGCCAATGCTCCTAGAATAACATGTCTAGATTTTGAATTACAAATCATAATATTTTTCTCATTTGGATCGGTTGGAGCATTATTTGGGATTACATAGCCATTTACAACTGAGTACCAAATGTCTACTCCCAAATATTTTAGGTAAGTTTTCACTCTATCACTCCAGTCTGAATAATTTCTTCCATAAAATATTTGAATCCAATTTGAAATGTGTTCATGGTAATCCATCTCTTCTCAGGATTTTCCTTCAAGTGGTTAAATTGTTCTGAATGCAACCTTCTCTGATTCCAATTGTTGATACTGAGAGGGGGATGAATCGATATCAAGTACAATTTAAAACATTTTTTGAACTTATAATTAAACCATTCAATTATATCCAATGAGCAATGAAAAATAATATAGGAGTTACACCAATACACCACAATACACCATGCACAATATATGAGAAATAATCAATAGTTATTGTTCAAGGGACATAATGAGATCTAAAGGTAGCTACAACTTTCAAATGTAAAGGGAGGGATAAACCTCCAAGAGGAAGATACAATCCTCCAATATCAAGAGAGGTTTTAACTCTCCATCATTTCCCCTTCCTTCCTCTCAAGAATATATTAGAGATAATAAAACTTTACATTAAATCATCACCATCAACCAACCATCACATAGAACCTGACAATGCTTCCTGAGATTTCTTCAGTTTCTGAAATTCTTCAATTCTTGGAATACTCTTGTCCTGTAGATAATATTACTCAATGTATTCTTTGAAACGTATCCAATTTTCACTCCTTGAATCTTCCCCAAAAATAAGTTATAGAGAGAATGGTAGACCTTGTTCAATTCTAGTTTATTCAAGAGAGAAAACTTGTACATAATGCCTCGCGCTCAATGTTTAACATCATATTCAGAAACTCGCACACAAGAAACTAAAGTACATACTATTTCCACTGAAATTTGTCCCACTTCATTTGGATTATCTATGAAGAAGTTCTTATTGTTTTACCCAGAACACCTATTTATTGACTAGCTTTAGGACTAGTCACAAACTCTATCTTCCACAGAGTGTATCTCCAAAATTATAAAGAACAAAGAGCTGAAGTTTTTACCATAGGTACCTAGATATGTATTCTCAATACTATATCAATTTCACCATATGAATCGTTATAGAAAAAAAGTTATAGCGAACATGGTAAGATGACCTGTAAATAACATACCTTAGAACATATCACCAAAAGACTTCATCCTCCCTTGAAATCTGGCCTTCTTTACTTTTGATTTCCTATGAAATTCTACTTGTGTATGAAATGAATGTATAATGATATGTATTTATACCATTTATGCCACTTCCTTTTAACATTAGGGTCAACCTGACACTTTTGTATTTTGTAATTCTTTTCTTTAATTATCTTCAAGGCCCACATGTACTTCCTTCTTCAATTCACTTTGTCATATTCAAAAATTCATTTCTCCTCAACCATGAGGATCCACGTGTTGTACCACCTAGAACCAGAAACATCATGATGTATACTATGCATCCATGAGTTTTGTTTCTGCATGTACATTGTCCTTCATGTTCAAATACCTTCATCAATCATGTTCTCCAAAACCAATGGCTAGGGTTGACATCAATGACAACAACCAATCTTCCAACACATGGTTGATGCACTTGTTCATGGTACATATTTGGTACAATTTGGTGCATGGTTGATGCACTTTTTTATTATACATGTTGATTATAGGTTGAGGTACAGGTTGGTGAATGGTTGATGCACTTTTTTATGGTACAGGTCGATTACATGTTTATTGGTACAAGTTTACAGCAATATATCTCATAGTGATAGTGTGTCATTGGTTCCATCATTCTACTTATACGTCAGGGTGGTTGGACGGGGCAAAGAAAAGTGGTTGTAGCCACCTTCTAGTTATAGCTGGAGAACATAAGGGGTTTTAGTTTCCTTTTGGTTGTATCCATAGAATTGGGTAGTTGGATATTCCCTCAGGTTGTAGCCTAAGAAACTAGGGGGTTGGAGCCTCCTTCCAATTGTAGCTAGAAAACAAAGGAAGTTTGTGCTTCCAATGAATGTAATTCTTAAAGACATATAATAAAAATAATTATGTGGTTTTCTCCCACTTTGGGTTTCCACGTAAAACATTGGTGTATTGTGTATGTGTGTGATTTCTCATTTGTTCATTGTTCATCTACTCTGCAACTATTGGATGATAATGCTACATTGATATAACACTTGCATTTTATGGTGAAAAATGATTAAATTTCTCTATTACGGATTGACCCCCCCTTTCAGTAATCCAACAATTGGTATCAGAGCACTTTCCTTCAGAAATCAGTTTAACCATTGAAAGGTAGATCATGGAGAGAAACAACATGTATAAAAATGGAATACCACAGTTTGATGGACAGAAGTATGCATTTTGGAGAATAAGGATGAATAAATATATACAGGCACAGGGTTTTTAAATTTAGCAATCAATTGTAAATGGATAAACAACACCAACACTTCCAATGACAAATGACAAAGTAGTGAAACTAGGTCAGAATAATTCCAAAGCCACAAATGCTCTTTTGAATGGTATTGGAGAATCGGTATTCACCAAAGTTGCATATTGTAAATCCGCTAAAGAGATTTGGGACAAACTTCGAAATATTTATGAATGAGATTCAAAAGTCAAAGAAGCAAAGATTCAAACTTACATAGGTCAGTTCAAACAACTAAAGATGAAGGAATATGAGAATATTGCAGCTTAATTTTTACGAATTGATGAAACATTCAATGAAATCTTGGGATTGGAAAAATAAATCAAAGAATCTGTAATTGTTCAAAAGGTATTAAGATCTCTTCCTATGAGATTTGACCCTAAGATATCAACACTAGAAGAAAGAGAAGATCTAAACTCAATAAAAGTGGACAAACTACATGGAATCTTCACAACATATGAAATGAGAACTGAACAGGAAAATCTAGATATAAAAGAAGCAACCTTCAAAGCATCCAAAAGGTCAAATAAAAAGGGAAAACAAAAAGAAAAATAACATAGTAGCAGCAGTGATGTCTTTAAAGATGATGAAGAAGCGACCGACTTTATCAGAAGATTGAACAAGAGAACCAACGACAGGTATAGAGGTAATATTCCTTTGATTTGTTTTAATTGTGATGGTATTGGTCATGTTGCTAACAAATTTCCTCATAAGAAAAAGAGAAATGATGAAGGTTAATCAAATAGAAAACAAACATATAAAGGAAAAATAACCACAAAGAAATTTTTCAAGAAAATCTTATGCACCAAAGAAGACATCTCATCGTCAGATGAAGATGAAGTCCAAGACAATGATACAGAAAGAGTATTATTCATGGTAGTAGAAGACTCTGATAAAAAAGACTTCGAATAAGAATATGAAGAGGCCAAAGAAGAATATGAAGAGGTTGAAGAATAATATGAAGAGGCCGAAGAAGAATATGAAGAGGCCGAAGTTGACTACCGAGAATAATTGTTGTGTTCCATATAAGTTATCAGAAAAGAAAAGAAGAAAAACAAGAAACTAAAAGCGGAACTAGACAAGAAAGAAGACACTCGAGAACTAGAACAAATGATGACAAATTTGAAGGTTCAAATTGAAGAATATAAAATAATTGAAGAAGCACTCAAAGAAAATCTAGAGGGAAGAGACAAGATCATTGGAAATTTGGAAGCATAAATTGTCACATTAAGAAAGGATATTCAAAAGAAAAATATGCCTAACAACTCAAAAATTTGGAATGACATTATCAGCGGTTAAAAACCTCATCATGACAAGTCTAGACTTGGATACAATGACACATAAAATGGATCAAGCTCCAAAACAACAAAACAAGAAACATATCCAAAAATCTATACAGAAACAATCAAAGGGGACAAAAATGTCTACAAAGAAAATTATAGGGACACTCCTCCATCGAGAAGATTCACATTTCATAATCAACAACCGATAGAAACATATAGGCCTTAAGAAGAACAAGGATTCATAAGAGTACCTCCTTTAAAAAGATCTTCAACTCCCAGGTATCAAACTATATTTTTTGGTTTATTTTATGCATGTAATAATTTTGGACATAAATATGTGAATTGCAAAGCTAACAATAGGAACATAAACAACTTTAAAATTCATACACAAGAGGGTCATCCAAGAAGGCCTAGTGAAACACAAAGAAGAAGTTACAACATGTTTGAATCTTTGAGTAATGAAGTGGAATGCTACAAATGTAACAACTTTGGATACATGGACAAAGATTACAGAATGACAGCCCCTCCTAGAGAACCATAATAAAACAACAACATTCAGATACAGGAACCTTAGAAAAGGACATGTATAAGAAAGAAGAATAAGTATAGCAATGAAGAATGCACACTCGCTCTACAAGATAAGCATAAGAAACGTGGTTGGTATGTTGACAATGGTTGTTCAAAACATTTTACAAGTGATAGAGACAAGTTTCTTACATTAATAAAGGAAAGAGATGGATCAGTCTCGTTCGAAAATGATGATTCAGCTAAAATCATTGGAAAAGGCATAGTCAGAATTGAGAACAAGAATACCAAGGAAGAAAATGTTCTACTAGTAGAAGATATGAAACATAATCTTCTAAGTGTGAGTCAAATGTGTGAAAAAGGTCATAAAGTTACTTTAGATTCACAAAAGTGTGAGATAAGAAAATAAAGTTCAGGAAAATTGATTGCAACAAACTACGAGAACTTCAAACAACATATATGTATTAAGTGAAATTGGAAATGAAAAGTGTTTCCTAGGAAAGGAAGATCAAAGTTGGCTATGGAATAGAAGAATGAGTCACATACATTTTTATAACATTTTCAAAGTCATCAAAAGGGAAGAAGTTAGAGAAATTCCCTAGATCACGAAACCAACCAACAATTTATGCATGCATTGTCAACAAGGAAAGCAAAAAAAGACCACGTTTAAATCAAAAGAATATTCAAAGACAATACCACTAGAAATTGTGCGTACTGATCTAGTTGGACCAACTACAAAAAAGGGTTTAAAAGTTGAGAAATAATTTATGTTATTAGTTGATGATTATAAAAGAATGACTACAGTTTTCTTTCTCAGGAATAAGTCAGGAGCTTTTGAAAACTTCGAGGTCTACAAGGAAATGGATGAAAATGAAATGGATTTAAAAATCAAATGATTGAGATCTAATAATGGAGGAGAGTTCACTTCAAAGGAATTTATGGACTACTGCAGTAGGCATGGAATAAAAAGACAATTATCTATGCTAGGACACCTCAATAGAATGGAGTTGTTTAAAGAAAGAACAAGACAATACAAGAAATGGCTCGATAATTCTAATGGATTCAAAATTGTTAGATATATTTTGGACACATGAATTGCATAGAACAGTTCACATTCAAAATAGAGTAATGCTCAGAAACAACACTAATCCAGGTGGATATCGGTGGCCACCCACCTTTTCCGACTGGCTCAAATCTGTTTTCTGACAATTTTGGCAATTTACTATTTTTAGCAGGTTTTAGCTTCCGGGGCCATTTTGAGGGCCTAAATGAAGGTTTTTCGAGATATAGGTTCTCAATTATAGACAAAGGCATGATTGATCCCCCAAATGAATCTCCTTGACGATACCTTTCCAACGAGCTATCACACACCTAAAACGGAGATCATATGCAAAAGTTACGGCCCCGGGAAGTTGATGTACTCACTTACCCAAACGGGGCCCACATGACTTTTGGCGCTTCATATCTTAGGGTTAGGTTTTTGAATGTCTAAGAATTTTGGCATTCCTGTTTATTGTAAAAGGGCCTTCAGAGCCTCATTGTAACAATCTTCTTGTGAATTCAAGTAGCCGTCACATCTCTTCTCAGAGATAAGCTGCCACCATTCTAGCGAGTCTTTCACTCTGTATTTTTACAGCCTTTGTACATTTCTTTGATTAATAGAAATCATGTATTATTGTATATCTGTGTTTATGGTTGCATATCTAATACATTTATGTTATATTATTGAATATCTGCAATATCTTTGTGCATTTCTTTATTATATCTCTGCTCTCATTTCGTGCCGAAAATATTCTGGATCAGTGGTATAAGAGCAGGCTGCTCTTGATCTTTTTTTTCAGTGCATGTCCCCGACGAGGTCCGAGTATGGAAAGTTGGGTCTCGAGATTTTATCTCTTGAAGACAATCGCTCTCGCACACACAAGAAACCCTCAATGGCGGAAGAAGAGAAAAACAATGGAGAAGACGATTCTATCAATCTGTTGCTTGAGCAAGCTCTCACGTGATAGAGGAACGAAATGATGGAGAATTTTTCCCACATCCTTCAACGCCTTCCGATAGCGTTAGGTGCATGTTTATCAAGCGGCCACTTTGGAGGCACCTCGCCTTTCAAGGTACAAGTTAATTTTGATATTCCTGTATTTGAAGGACAGATAGATGCAGAAGCCCTAGAAA
>SNQJ01S0141571.1:10189-32927 GCA_010110895.2 Picea sitchensis | reverse complement strand
ACGACCCCGGGAAGTTGATGCACCAACTTACCCAAACGGGGCCCACATGACTTTTGGCGCTTCATCTCCTAGGGTTAGGTTTTTTGGATGTCTAGGAATTTTGGAATTCCCGTTTATTGTAAAAGGGCCTTCAGATCCTCATTATAACCATATTCTTTCGAATGCGAGTAGCCGTCACATCTCTTCTCAGAGATAAGTTGCCACCATTCTAGCGAGTCTTTCACTCTGTATTTTTTACAGTCTCTGTACATTTCTTTGATTGATAGAAATCATGTATTACTATATATTTGTGTTTATGGTTTCATATCTGATACATTTATGTTATATTATTGAATATCTGCAATATCTCTGTGCATTTCTTTATTATATCTCCGCTCTCATTTCATGCCGAAAATAATCCGGATCACTCACTATGATATACCATGGGGTGGTCGTGTTGAGTGAGAACAACACCCACAACATAGTCTAGAGAATTTGTCTCGATCTCAAAGGGATGTTGCAGGTCTGGTAGTGAAAGTAATCAATATGAGCACAAACTCTTCTTCAATTCATCGAAGGATTTTTTTTGGGACAGGCCCCACACAAATTTTTCCTTACCGCAACCCCTAGTTACTTGGCTGAGGGCCCATGCAATATGAGAAAATCCCAACATGAACCTGCGAGAGAAATTGGTGAGGCCTAAGAATCTAGAAAGTTCATTGAGTGTGTTTGGGGATGGTCAGTCACGGATGACCTGTATCTTAGCTTGATCCACATGAAAACCATGTTTATCAATGATGTAGCCTAAGTAATGGACCTCGTCTATGCTGAAGGAGAATTTTTCCAAGTTTGTATATAGTTTGTGCTGCCGTAGGGTATGCAGAACCTGTTGAATATGATGCAAGTGTTCTTCCCAAGTCTTTTTGTAGATGAGGATGCCATCAAGATACACCACTATAAAAGTATTGGTGAAAGTTCATAGGATATCTTCCATCATCCTCATAAAATTTATCGGAGCATTTGTCAAACCAAAGGGCATGACCAACCATTCAAAAAAACCTTCTTTTTACTTGAACGTAGTCTGACATACATTTTTATGTTCTATTGGGACTTGGTGGTAGCCAGACTTCAGATCAATCTCACTGAAGTATTTTTCCCCCCTGAGCTGATCAAGGAGGTCGTCAATTCAGGGAATCGTGTACCGATTTCGGACTGTCATTTTATTGAGGGCTTGGTAATCAATGCAGAGTCACTAGGTCCCATCTTTCTTCTGCACCAACACGATTGGGATCCCAGAAGGTAATAATATGGGATGTATGTGCCCCTTGCGGAGAAGTTCTTAGATCTACCTCTTGATCTCCTCATTTTATATCAGAGAGTGGTGGTAGAATGTCCCATTGGGTAGAAGTGTGCTTGGGGTCAGATCAATGGGATTCTTGACCTGGAAGTGCAGAGGTACCTCGGTAGGAGAGGAGAATATATATGAGTATTATTCCATGAATTTATCCACTTGCCTTTGTTGTGTGGAGAGATTGGTCACAGAGGCCTTAGATGTGGTTGCGATCTTTCGCTTACTTTGAGATTGAATCACGAAGAAGAAAAATGTCTCGATCTGAGAGATGACCTTCCTGCATTGCTTTGCAAATATTAAGGAAATAGCACTAGGAGGGACTGCCTCAGGTATCTTGTACAATTTCCTATTAAAGTAATAATAACACTACAAGGCCTAGACCCATATACAACATGACGTTTCCATAAATAAGGTTGTCCCAAAAGAAAGGAGCAACATCACATAATACCTTGTCTTTGAAGGGCTTGATGTCATACAACAGTTGACACTGTTAGTTGATGCAGAGATATCTTCCTTGGTGGAGCCATCCAATGGTGTAGGGTTGTGGGTGTGGCGTTGTTGGCAGGGCCAACTGCTTAATGACCTCTGCTGAGATGAGGTTCTTCTGGATACCGCTATCAATGATGAAATGCAGCGGGGTGCAATGGAAGAGGTGCCCACCTTCCTCTGGCTTGTTTGGTTCACCATGTTGGAGCTTGGTGGTAGCAACGATGCCAATGTGTTCCGTGTCAATGATCCATCTTCCCCTTTCTGGTTCCGACTCAGAGTCAAAACCCACATCTGATTCAGAGTTAGAACACACGTATAATTCATAGGCTTTCACTTCAGCCACCATTGACTACTTTGAGAGGTAGTCAATAGTGTTATGCCAAGGGATCTTATGGAAGTCACACCACTTCTCGATATCTTTCTTTGTCTTTCCGGTGTCCTTCTTTGCTTGCAGCTTGGACTGTTTGTCCTGATATTATCCATATTTTCTCTACCCTTTGTCCTATGGGTTGGGGCCACCCCTTCCTGCCTTTTTCTATGAGGGGTTCCCAGGCGCAAATTTTTGTGTCTTTTGTTTGATCTTCTTCTCAATTTGGAAGGCATATCAGTAGGCCGTGCCCAAGAAAAAGATGTCTAAAAATTCCATTTCGGTTTGGATGTATCTATGTAGAGAAATGTGATACTTGAGAACCATATGTCACTCTGAATATTTGATACCCAGGTTGGTGTGCAAGGTATGGAATATATTTGTGAACTATGGCACTCCTTGGTCTCTTTCTTGCTGCAGTGTGGTCCATTTGGTATACAAGTCGTCATAACTTCTGACAAGGTAGTATTGTTCTTTAATAGCATCCCTAAAGGATTCCTAGGTGTTTGTGACTGTAAATAATGAGGTTTCCTCTATTTCCTTTTGCTCACAAAACGTTTCCCACCAATCTTTGACATGGGGAATGACTTTGAGGACTACAAAATTAATTTTTTCTCTATTTGAAAAGTTATGGATAGAAAAATACCCTTCTAGTAGATTCAACCACTTGTCTACAACATATGTGTCTATCTTGCCTTCAAATATAGGAATATAGAAGTTTATTTGTACGTTGAAGGGGGCGATGCCTCTGGTCGAGAAATATGCATCGCATGTTGGTAGCCGCCGAAGGATTTGCGCGAAAGTATCCATCATCTCATTCCTCTATTACATGAGGGATTCCTGAATAAAAATTTTGAAAGGATATCCTGTCCTACCATATTTCTTTTCTCCTTCCATGAGAGGTCGCTTGGGCGTACTAGAGATTTTGTCCTCAAGAGAAACAATCTTGAGACCCAATTATTTGTACCCTGACCTCGTTGGGGGCATGCATTAAGACGACAAGGAGAAGACCGCTATGATACCACTGATCCAGATTTTATGAGCATAATGAAACGAAGACAGATTATTGAAATATGCTTAACACATAATAATAGAGATACAGTAAAATTGATCTTCTATTTAATAAGGAAATAAGCTAAAACTATAAAATGTAGCAGAAAACAAGCTTGCTAGAATTGTGGAAGATTATCTCTGAGAAGAGATGTGACAATTGCACTCATTCGCAAGAAGATGAATACAATGAGGCTTTGAAGGCATTTTTACAATAAACATGAATTTCAACTTCCCATGGTTCTAACTTTTGCATACGATCTCTGTTTTAGACACACAATAGCCCGTTGGAAAGGTATTTTTGAGGAGATTCATTTTAGGGGCTCAATCAGAGCCTTTGGATGTAATTGAGAATATCGATCCCAAAAAACCTTCATTTAGGCCCTCAAAATGGCCCTGGAAGTTAAAAACTACTAAAAATAGTAAATTTCCAAAATTGTGAGAAAGTTGTTTTGATCAAGTTGGAAAAGGTGGATGGCCACCAATATCCACCTGGATCACTGGGTATGTTACAGTTTGGTATTAGATCTTCTGGTTGAAACATCGAGCCGATATGGGTCAGTTTTGTTGCTCAAAGTCTCTTGGTTGAGATCGAATTCTGACCTTGAAGTTGAAAAGGTCAGGAGGAATGGCATTGCAGAATATACATAGGATATAGAGTGTCAGAGATCCTTTGTAAGGGTTCAAAGCATCATGACCATCCCTTTCAAATTCAGGAGAGATCACCATTGTGGGATCAAGAGAGATCTGGGATCGTTGGATCAAAGGGCAGGTGATCAAGGGTCGCTCAATGAAGGTGAAGCAAAGGTAAATTCACAACCGTCAGATCTCATTGGAGATAAATCGATGGTGGTGAGGCATTGCAGGGATCGAGAAGAAAATTAAAGTTTCTGCAAGTTTTGAGCCCACAATTTCTCATCATTGATATTTCTAGATCAACAAATCAACGGTGGATATCGATCACACTATGGATGAACATATTCGCATTGTGGAGATCGGGAAGGAAATTAAAGAGTGAGCGAATTCAGTCTTCGTAATCACTTGTGGCCATTGATATTCAAGGAGGGGACACGTGTCAAACCATCTCGTACTCTGGGAAAAAGAAAGAATAATTTGAGTGAGTAAAGGACTCATGAAAGATTGAAGCTCCAGAGAATCAGAGTAGATCCAATCTGTTGATCAAGGTGTACACATGGCAGGAGATCCTGCACTCCGACGGATAACCAATTTGGAAGAAAGATGGATGCGAAAATCCAGAACTCCCGAAGGCTCGAAGCCCAGATTTCATCTAGATCATCCATCAACAAGGACAAGTGGAGATAAATCTCTCACTTCAGAGACTTAGTACTCTAGAAGGTTTTCTAGAGAGAATAACTAGGGAAAGAACTACCCTAAGTCCCAAATTAATTGAGGACCGTTGATATCAAATCAACAAGAATCATTGATCTTTGCAGCAATATCTCCTGAAGTCCCAAAGTCTAAAGTTAATGCAGACCGTCCGATAAGGGAGATTGTTACACATTATTTTCATCACCCTTATGACCGTTAATGATGTAAACCTATCTGTTGCCTCCAGAGGGGTCAATGACCTGGATTCCTGAAGAATGAAGGGAGAAGAAATTGGATTTTCCTTTGTAAAATCCCTATTTTGGAGGATTTCTGCAGGCTTCTCTATATGCAGGGTGCAAAAATTCCTGATTTCTGCACCTTTCTCTATAGCTAGGCCATAGAGTTTCTGCAGGATGCACTATAGCTGGGGTGTGACAGCCTCTATACGTGGGAAAAAATGAGCATTTTTGCGATTCTTCTAGAAGGAGAAGTTGCTATGGTGAGGTTGCCTTTGAATGGTTTGGATCTTACTTGCTTTCATGATTTAGTGGGATCATCCTAACCTCCTCACCTTATAAAAGGAGAGGAGCTCTCATGGAGAAGGTTAGCTTGATTGGGTTGGAAATTTCTTGAGCTTGTTAGCTTGGTTAGATTGGCTTTGAGCTTTTATTTATCAAGATAGATTGTGAGTATCTATCAGATCCATGGTCTAAGAATCCTTGGAGCAAGAAGTGTGTGGGAAGCAAGGAATCGTTGGAAGGAACCTTATGACATCAAGGCATACGATTGTAATCACTCTTCCTATTATTTAATATAATACAGTGGCATGTTTCTTTCCCATAAAATCATTCTCGTTTTATTGCATGACTCCTTGATCACATGCATGGGTTGTCATTGAATATATTATTGTTTATTTCACTTTGGTTGGTTTGTGATTCATTGCAGGATCAATATCACAAGAGCACCGGAGTGAAGCAGGGAAAACAAAGACATAAGGAAGAGATATTCAAAGGTATGTCACTCATCCTTTCTTTGATAGTAGATTCAATGATTATATCCTAGGTAAAGTGCCATGTCCTATCTGTTTTTGTTCTAGATCCAGGTGGATCTAGGGAGATTAGTTTATGTTTGCATTCACCGATTTATCCAATAATAAAATTGGCGACTCCACTGGGGAACATAATGTTTTCCTAGTTTGTCTTGCTTTCTTATTTTTATTGCTTGGTTTCTATTTTCTGAGTCACCGGGAGATCCAACTTGACTCTCTGACTGATAAAATTCATTGGAAAACCTTCTTAATTTTTATTTTTTTCTCATTTTTACCTTGACTTTCGCACCCTTCTTTGAGGGAAAGTGCGACCACTTAGGATTTCCACACCCTACTTGTTTAGACAAGTGCGGAAAATCCACACCTGACCCATATTTGGTCTGCGAAAATCAGGGATTTCCGCACTGTGTTAATCTACAGCCTGCGGAAATTGTGAAAATTTAGATTTTTGATGGCTTTTTCCTTACCCAGACGTTGGATTTGGTTTTGGGGTGAATTTTTGGGTTTAATTATGATTTGTTTACAGTCTTCTTGACAGCTTTGAAACTTAATTTTGCCATATTTTCTTTGTTTGTTTTTGAAATATTTGGTCTCTTTCTTTGTGTGTCTTTTAGTTACAAAGCATCATTTTTCTTTAGGATTGTTTGGTGAAAGAACTTCTTTTTATTTTATTTAATAATTCATGTTAAAAGAGAAAATTTGTTTGGGTTTCTTTGTCTTATCTAGATCTGCTATTGTTTTTAGCTATCTTTGAAACAAAATGTTTCAATTTCTTTCTTTATATTAGATTGGGGGAATCCTTGCATTTGAAGTAGTGAAATTGCATGATTCTTGGCATTTTTTGGTCTTAAATTCTGAAAAATTGCATGAATCGTGTATTTGTGTACAATCAATTTTGCTCATTTCTTGAGAATATTGATATTGATGAGTTTAATAAAATTTTGGGGCATTGTGCATATGGAATGTTAAATTTTTTCTCCTTCTCGTAGCATAGCTTTCATCGAAATGAAAAGATTTCATCTTCATCTCTTTGCATAACTTTCGAGTCGGTCAAAACACCATATTGTCCATGTCATTTTCCTTTTGAGTAGCAACATCCTTAAAAATAAAGCTCTTATAAAATTGATTAGACATTTTTATATTTTCTGGTAGCAAATCTACATTAGAATAGTTATAGCATTTTGGAATAGGTGTGAAAGATAGTTTTCCAAAGCTGCAAACAAACATAGAATCTTGTGTTAGGGAGCAGTGAAATCCACTTATTACATTTTGTCCTAGGAAGCCCTTCTAACACAAGGTTCAATCATGAGGTCACATTGAGACTGGCAGAGTTACTCACCCTGCTTTGTTGGTCATGGTGTGGAGATTGCGCGTATTATGGGGGTCCCTTGAAGGTATTCCCACAATGATGAGTGGAATCCTTTCAAGTTGATTTCGGGCTAGATACCCTTCCTTTTCGCATCGATCATATTGTCGATTGTTTCCCCAGGAATCATTGTAGTAATTGGTAACCTTAGTGGCCTTTCTCTTTAGGTTCTTTACACAAGGTGATTGTGGAGGGGCAAGTCTTCACGGTACCTAGAATCGACATTGGCCAAACTCACTTGGGCTCCTTGGAGGGTATACCCATAATTATGTGTGGGAGCTTGCACCATGGTGTAAGTCCGTTAAGCAGGTCGTCAACGTAACGTTTCCACCCGTTCTATCTCATCCCGTTCTTACTTTTTTCCCGTGACGTTGGATTTCATCACCAGCTAGTGTGCCCATTGTGAGAAGGTTTTGTTTGCTTGCTTGCTTACTAGATTTTTAGCATGTGTTGTTTGTTCTCCCTAGCAGACTCTAGGTTGGATATTTATTTAATGGTGTCTGTTCCCAGAATGACCAATGAAGGAACCCCTATTCCAGGGGAACATTTTGTTTTTCCTTCTTACGGGAACATTGGTCCTCCTCACATTGGTACTTTGTGCCTTCCATGTATCACAATTGGATTACCAGTATGGTTGTTTTCTACTCAGGTAATCCTGAATGCAGCTAGTGATTTTGTTGTAAGCACTTCCCTCCAAGAACATCAACCTTATGTTGATCCTTCGCCTTCTTCGCTAGTAAGATCGTCTTCACCTTATCCACTTTCAAGGTTCTCTTCCATTTCATCTTCTTTGTCGAGTGAAATCTCTGAAGATAGTAACTTGGTGGATAGGAAGAAGAAGAAAAGGAAGAAGAAGAAGAAGAAAAATAAACAAGGATCTAAAATTCCAACCATTGTCAGACGTGTTGGAAAGAAACCAGTTACTGTTGATAATGCTGGGAGTTTTGATGATGTCAAGATGGCCCAAACAACCCGTAAACCCAGATACCCTTGTAGGCTTTGTAAGGGTAGACATCTTCTTAAAGATTTCCCTGGTCTATCCAAGGTTATAGAAGTATGGTATACACACCCTCACTAACCCATGTCATTAGCCTCTGAACAACATGTTGATGACCTCCCCTCAACTAGTAAAAATACCATTGGGAAGAAGAAAAGTAGAGTCAAGTTTCCTTGTAGGTTATGTGGAAAGAGTCATCAAACTCACCTTTTCCCTCATATGGACAAAGCCTCGAAATTATTGGAAGACATGATTGTTTCACTACCTCAACTTCCAGCTACTTATCAGAAGCTTTCTCTCAACCCACCTATAGTTGATGGAATGATCAATCTGGTTCCCCCGTCAGTCAACCCGGTTGATCAGGTAGTCAATATCATCACGTCCTTAATTGAACCAGTTGACCAAGTGGTTGATTTGATCCTATCCTCAGTCGATCCTACTCTCTCGTTAGAGAGTGAAACCCAAATGGTCAATCCCTTTACACCCATCGATCCCATTCTCCCGTTAAAGAGTGAAACCCAAGTGGTCGATCCCTTTACATCCATCGAATCCATTCTCCCCTTGGGGAATGAAACCCAAGTGGTCGATTTGATTCCATTATCAGTCGATCCTACTCTCCCGCTAGAGAGTAAATCCGATATTTCCCATGTTTTTTTTGTTGATACAAACTCTACCATGTCAAGGGGTATTCCTCCTTCTCCCATGGAACCCCCTCCAAGTAATGAGTCCATACTTTTTAATTGGGATGTGCTAACTGGACCTCGTCTTCTCTCTCACATTCCTTTACAGATTACAGTACACGTTTGTGGTCAGGACATTCCTCAGATGCTGATAAATGATGGTGTGTTTGTTAGTATTTTTTCCTCTATTGCTTGGCAAGCTTTGGGTTGTCCTCAACTTGCGCCAGTTACACAGAATCTGTTAGCTTTTAACAGAAGAACCAATCAAACTTTAGGGACCCTTCCTCAGTTTCCAATAACTTTGGGAGGGAAAACTATCTTTATTGATGTCATGGTAGTCCAAGACCCCTTGGATTTCACTTTACTCCTTGAGCGGGATTATGTCTATGCCATGAAATCTATTGTGTCCACTCTTTTTCGTGTGATATATTTCCCTCATGATGGAATAATTGTGACTATTGATCGACTTTTATTCATTGGTCCTGATTGGATTACCTCCCTTAGTGGTTCTTATAAACATAGGTCTAGGGATTGAACCTCGATTCTTGAGCATAGTTTTCTGATTTCAAGATCGTTAAAAAATGAAACCAGTTACGAGGATAGTTTTTTGCATCTCTGTGGAAACCTCATTAAAAAATGAAACAGAGGTTACGAGCATAGTTCTTGTTTCTGTGTCAAGCTCTTTAAAAAATGAAACAGAGGTCTAGGGATTGAACCTGGATTCTCGAGCATAGTTCCTATCCTATGTCAAGCTCGTTAAAACATGAAACGACTTCCCCCTCTTTGTTGAGTCAAGTCCTTCGTCTAGTATTTGAATCTTCCTTTCCTCCACCTTTGCAGTTGGACGAAGAGAAGATTGGGGGGAAATGATTTCAGCTACTGTACTTCATGCTGAAGTTATGTCGCTAGTTTCTTAAGCTAGGGGCTAAGTACCAACCATCCATATGTTATGCGTTGGGAAGTCGCAAGCATAGTTTTTACTTTGGTTCAAGCTTGTGTAAAAATGAAGCCACCTACCTCAAGCACAGTTTCCTATGGCTCAAGCTTGTGTAAAAATGAAACCAAGTCCAAGCATAGTTTTTGTTTAGTTTTTAAGCTTGTGTAAAAATAAAATCTATCCCAAGCATAGTTTTGTTTTGTTTTAAAGCTTGCATAAAAATGAAAACAATCCCGAGCTTAGTCTTTGTTCTTTCTCATGCTCATAAATACATGAGAATAAGTTACCGATATTAGTCTTTGTTCTTTCTCATGCTCGTAAATCAATGAAAATATAACCGAGTATACTTTTATCACTTTTTTGGACTCATAAAGGTTATACGAAAAAGGAACCCACTAGAGTTCCCTTTAAGCTCTTTTTAGACTCTCTAAACATGAAAAGATTGTCGAGCAACCTTGTTCTTTTCACTCTCGTTAAAGTATTTGAAGAAAACGTGTGTTGAGAGATAGTTGATCTCTTTTTCGGTCTCATCAGACTACTTTACAAAAAAGGAACTGAGAGATTTATCTTTAAGTGTTTTTTCAGACTCTCTAAATATGAAAAACCCCCGAGATTCTTTATTTGGACTCATTAAACAAACATCGAAAGGCCCATATGGGATCGGAGTTTTATTTAAGTATTTTTCAGACACTCTAAACATGAAAAACCCATGAGATTTATTTCTTTTGACTCGTAAAACAAACATCGAAAGGCCCATATGGGACCGAACCACTCCTTCTTAGTGTTCGTTAAACATACTCTAAGGGACTCATCTAAAGGATGAGATTACATCAACAAGCATATGTTATCCTCCTCAAGCTTGCGTAAAAATAAAGAGGTACTCGCCATAAATGGTGGGGGAAATATTGGGAAATAAATGTGTCTAAACATGTATTCTATGGAAGAGTCTCTTTTGAACATGACACCCTTTCACTCACCTTGTGTCTAGGTTGGAAAATCCACTTGGCTCTTGATCATACTCCTTTATAAGATTACAAATTGGTTTGTGATCCCTATTGTTGGGTCAGTGTTTCCAAGACAATTGTCGTGTCATAAATAAGTTCAAAGAGAAGTTCAACCCGGAAATCCTTCTATTGCATCGGCCATTTCTGCAGTCCTTAAGCCTTCTATCGTGTCGGCCATCCCTGAGTCAATCCTGAATCACTTGTTACTCTAATCTACATCAAATCTTCTTACCTGTTTCGTGTCATTGATGTGGGATACATTAAGCCCCTCCTGTGACGAGTCTTTTCCTGTCGAATTCAACTCATTATCAAGGAATTAGACTTAGAAACTAATTGGTACCTTGGAACTTGCATGCCTCAATGGCGAGTTTCCTAACTTTTGACAGTGGGTTTTCATCATTGACCCCTGATCGGGAGATTCCGTTGAGTGTTCGAATTCAGCTCATTAATTCACATTTGTTGGATTGTACTAGAGTACCTTGGGATTCATTGACATTAATGGTGATTTCCCTCGCACTTGTTAATGGTATTCATTAATGACCGGTAATCAAGTGTTTTCTAGCATGTTCGACTTCAACACATGTATTTGCATGGTTAGATTTGTACTATAGAGTGGTGGAGATGAAGACCCTAGATCTTTTCTGACAGATTCGGGTTGCGTTTGAGTATATTCATTTTGTATTGTTGCATATATCCATAGTGTAGTTTTGGTGGCTATGTTCATATTTGAGTCTTTAACATATAGATCCATAGTGTAGTTTTGGTGGCTATGTTCAGATTTGAGTCTTTAACATATAGATCCATAGTGTAGTTTTGGTGGCTATGTTTAGATTTGAGTCATATTGACATGGATCCACAATGTATGTTTGGTGGCCATGACCTACATTACTTGACATGGATCTTCACATGTCGATATTGATGCTTTGAATCATTTGTATTTTGAGTATGGGAATGCCTACCTCAGTGATGATATATTATTGTACTGTATTTCCTTGTTTGTTGGCAGGTTTCCGACCAACTGTTCCTTGTTCCCTACACACACTCGATAAAGTATTTATGTTATCACTATGTGCTAACTTCATACTTTGGGGGGCTCTCTGTTACACATTATTTTCATCACCCTTATGATCGTTAATGATGTAAACCTATCTGTTTCCTTCAGAAGGGTTCAGTGGACTAGATTCTTGAAGAAATAAGGGAGAAGAACTTTACCTAAGAGAAGAAATTGGATTTCCTTTGTAAAAACCCTATTTTGGAGGATTTCCGCAGGCTACTCTATATGCAGGGTGAGGAAATTCCTGATTTCCGCACCTTTCTCTATAGCTAGGTCGAGGAGTTTCTATAAGATGCACTATAGCTAGGGTGTGCCGACCTCTGCACATGGGAAAAAACCGAGCATTTTCTCTATGCTTCTAGAAGGAGAAGCTTCTATGGTGAGGTGGCCTCTAAATGGTTTGGATTTTATTTTCTTTCATGATTTAGTGGAATCATCCTAACCTCCTCACCTTATCCTCTTCAACTTATAAAAGGAGAGGAGATCTCATGGAGAAAGTTATCTTAATTGGGTTGGAAATTTCTTGAGCTTGTTATCTTGGTTAGATTGGCTTTGATCTTTTCTTTGTCAATATAGATTGTGAGTAGCTATCAAATCCATGGTCTAAGAATCCTTGGAGCAAGAAGTGTGTGGGAAGCAAGGAATCATTGGAAGGAACCTTACAACATCAAGGCATCTGGTTTTAATCTCTCTTCCTATTATTTAATATAATACAGTGGCATGTTTCTTTCCCATAAAATCATTCTCATTTTATTGCATGACTTCTTGATCACATGCATGGGTTTTCATTGAATATGTTATTATTTCTTTCACTTTGGTTGGTTTGTGATTCATTACAGGATCAATATCACAAAAGCACCAGAGCAAAGTAGGGACAACAAAGACATAAGGAAGTGATATTCAAAGGTATGTCACTCGTCCTTTCTTTGATAGTAGATTCAATGATTAGAGCCTAGGTAAAGCGCAATGTCCTATCAAGTTTTGTTCTAGATCCAGGTGGATCTAGGGAGATTAGTTTATGTCCGCATTCACCGATTTATCCAATAACAGAGACACATGCCGGTAGATTGGCTAGTTTGGGAATTCAGAGTTTGAGAGAATTGGAGTGTGCTAGTGTGGAAAGTCCTGAAGCCCGAACAACTGAAGTGATGGGGAATGATGATGTCACCTGGAGGTGATGTGGACCCCAAGATGGAAGCGTAAAATCATTCGAAGCTTGAAATTTTGAAGTGATGTGGCTCGTGGAAGTCACCTGGGACGACGTTGACACATGGGATGTGTGCCACGTGTCAGTGAGTTTTGAACCTATGGGGGATTGAAATGTCAGTTAGAACATGACACATGTCACTCGCGTGATTGGGCCACGTGTCCACTTCTAGTATTTTTCCACCTGGTGAAAGATCGTGCAGTCCGAAGACTAACCACGTTGGAGAAAAAAGATGTGGCAGTTTGCGTTGGGTCGAGAAATCTCGAAGGTTGGAGTACATATCGATCGTTGATCCCAGAAGACACACGAAAGTAGATTTCATATTCTAGAGACTTGGTACTCCGGGGGTTTTCAAGTCTCTACAAGTGAAAAGTGTCAAAGCCCAAAGTCGTGAAACCATGCAGAACGTTGATTTAAGATCCCTTTCAGAACCTTTCTCAACCGTTAGATCAAGTAGTGGAAGGATGGTGTAAGCACTTTGACACATATCACTCCGGGGATTTGGGTGACTCGATATTTGAAATGTTCTGGAGTCCCGGAGTAGTGAATTCACGTGGTCCGTTGCTCTAAGACCCTCCGGAAGTTCTTGTGACCGTTGGATCCAGCAGAGGGAGCATAGGTAAGTACTTCAGAGGATTTCCACTACAGGGAAGTGCAAGACTCGGGAATGGAAATACCTTGGAGCGTCGATTTTCTGAATTGGTTGAGAATCGTCTATATCAATGCCTGATTAAGTCGTATCCATTGATCTCGTTGAAGCCTCCATATGAGGGCAAGAATGTCCATTCAGTGGGAGATTAAATCTCGACCATCTGTTTTTCTAGTGCAGTTATTAAATGCTTCGGCGAAGTGCAACTTCGGGGAAAAACATAAGTTGACAGGGGAAAATAGCCGAAGGCCAAAGTTCAGAGGACTTGGTCCTAGCACCAGTCTCATGCTAAGGTAAAAAGGGCTTGGAAGTAAACCAACCCTCGGACTTGGTGTTCGCGTAATATACTATGTAGAAAAACACAGAGAGGGGCGCTAAAGGGTGATTAAGCCTGTGGTTTCGAGCCGTGGTCACATGCAACTTGGTTTGAAGGAATCACCTTTTCAATTTTTTATTTTTCTGTATCAGCTCAGGGGGCTAAAAGTGTTTTTTCAGGGAGCCCTAACTTTCAACTCCGATATCCGATTGGGGTGAGATTTCAGTCGTTGGAAAGATGATTCAAAGGATAATGACCTAGAATCTTCTATTTTTGGATAAATGTTACAATTGATACAATTTTCTTCATAACTCAAATAGGAAAGGTACCTATAAATTTAATTGATGATTTTGTATAATATATATAATTCTAACTAGACGATCGCTTGAAGGTTTGGTAAGATTAGAGGTATAATCAGATCAATTCCAGTATAAGATAAGATGTTAGGGTCATGGAGGCATGACATAAATTACAGGAGTTGGATGATGCAATCAAGAGCTACAGATAAAGTAATGAAATGTGGACAAAGAACTCAATAATAGTGGAACAAAAGTATTATTCAGCAGCCACATAATCTGAATAAACTGCAAGTACAACAAAAGAAAGAGTCTTCACGTAGGATATGAAGCTAGAAAGTTAAATATGTCATGGATGACCATAAAAGGAAAGTGTGAAAGAGATCAACTCTTGATATCAGATTTCACAACGAAAAGCAGGATGCCAATGCAGATAATTGGGAATGCCCTCTCACTTAAAAATTGTCATTGAGTGAAAATTGACTTCCATTGGGAATGATATTAAGTGTGGAAGGTATGGTTTCATAGGGAAAGGTTAATGAAGTAACCTAATGGACATCTAAGGAGTAATAGTATTTGATTCAACAACGTTGTAACAAAGTGATGGAATGTTTGAGCTACTTCATTCCCGAGTGTTGGAATGTTTCATAAAGGTAAAGTTGGATATGACTGCCTAGGAGAGGCTGCGGAAAATAGAACACATTGGTTGGATTGTAGAATGGACAAGTGGAAATTGGATGGAAAAATCTCATACCCCGGAACCATAGTGTAAATGAGCAGGATGGGAGCACACAAGGAATAAAGGATCTGAAGGAGTTCAAGGAAAACCAACTACAACATAAATAGATAAATAAATAAGTGAATTAAAACAGAAATGCACTAGAGTGCATGAGGCATACAATGAAGTTAAAATGCATATGAATTAGTAGGCATGATAACAGTGAATGATTGGTGCATATGGATGTGTAATTGCACATGCTTGGATATTCATATAACATGTTTGTGAACTCACAATAGTCTATTATTATTAAATAATGTTTGAGTATGACTAATGATGGATTATGTATTCAGGAAAATGACACAACAGGGTTAAATATGTGGATGTTGTTGTTTCTTATGATTTCCATCGAGGTGAAGACCCATGAAGGTGGCAGGAATTGTGATCAAAATGATGAAGGATGAAGTATGTGAGCTTCTACAAATATCAGTTGGTCAGATAGAAATAAGTAGGTTGATAACAGCCAGGATTGATAGGTAGGCATACATGTTGAAGGGGATTGAGGTAAGAATTCCCTCAGTTAATTTTCAATGTTTAAATTGATATGTAATGGCCGAAGGCCTAGAGTATGCAAGTGTTGTTGATGCTAGAATGCATTTAGATAAAATGTCAGTTGCATATTATGTTATGATTGGTTATGGGATCATAACCGGGTTAATTCAGAGTACATACTTCTTATATAACAATTAATATCCATAGAGCTAGTCATGTGTGAGACCATAATATGGTTGGATATGGAAGGGCTATAGCACTATATGGGTGGTCAATGGTATCTACTATATATCTGATGTTTGGATTGCAACCTCTTTTCCAACACTGAAGAGAACTTAAGGATTATATTATTGGTGTTGTGTTTGGGTGGAAAATGAAGGTAATCAAATAGTTAGTCAAGTAGTAGGAAGTGTGTGGATGATGTGTTGAGCCATTTTCCAGACCTTCCAACTCATCATGGTGGAATGAATTACATAGTTATGCGGTATTATGTATTCAATGCATGGATGCATGGTATAGATGAGGCCATGGGTATTGACACATTGATTTTTATGTTGTTAACTATTGCATTATGAAAAGTTTGTGCGACTGATAATACATGTGTATGTAATGATGAGTTCATTCCAATTGTTAGTTGGATTAATAGAAGTAATTGAATTGTAGTTGTAAACAATTCTGAGAGCACTTTGTGATTTTGTTTTGAATCATTGCCACACACACACACACACACACACATATATCTTGAACATGAGATATTGACAATTTGTTTGGCTGAGGAACGTTGAAATTGCAGGAGGAAAGGGTCTTGGATATGGTAGTGTTGTAATCCCATAAAGAATACCAATTCCTATTGATGCAAGAGCGAAATTGTTATGAGCAAAAACTCATTTCTAGAAGTTTTATTTTTCCTATATAAAACAATTTTGGGAATTCTGATTTGATAATCACTGACAAATTATTTTGGCTGAATGTAAATCGAGAAAATTGCAGGTAGGGTGGTATTAGATATGGCAGTGATGTAAGAACATAAGGAAGAATTATATCTACAGTTGCAAAGCCAACCATTATGAGTAGAAAACTCATGCTTGGAAAATTTTGTTTTCCTGTATAAAATAGATTTGACACTTATGATTGGAAATAGTTATAATGATATATCATTATGACTATAAATACAGATGAGATGTTGGATATGGAAGCTGAAAATCATGGAAAAGGATATTGTTGGGACATGAGGACCTTGTGGTAAGCCATGATATCCATAGAATATGTTGTTTTGTGGTAACACACGCCAGAGAGTCACCTTAGTTGTAAGACTCGATAAAGTCTCTAGAAATCTTCTTTTGCAAGGAAGTCTTGGTCAGGAAAGATGGATCACATGAGGGACTATATAGCATATAAGGTGATGTATGAGCCTCGTCTTGGAAGGTGAGTGACCATGAGGAAGATGAGACTTTGATAGTTCTTGTAAACTATTAATTGGGATCATGCACACAATGGGTATGTCAAGGAAAATAGTGAGTCAAGTTAACGGGACAACCATATGGATGCAGATCCATTAACCACACAGATAAGTATTGTACTGGATTATGAAAATTTACACTTAGATTATGAGAAAAAATGAAAATTTGATGCACAAATTGTGAATTGATATGCCTGTTGATTTGAAATGTTGTAGGAAAATGATGAATGATGAAGATCTAGAAAAGTACCAAACTATGAGAGATAAAAAGGTGATGCTGGAGAAATTGGATGAAAAGGGCATAAAATGAAGATATCCAATGGACTTGTTGCAGTTGGAGTTCTGGAAGCCACAACTCTGAAACTTCCTGGCCGAGTGCACTAAAGCTCTGGAGAGAAGGGGAACATCCTGAGGGACTGCATGGTAGATAAAGGGGTTCATTTCTTTGGGTTTTGTAGGGATGAGAGGGAAGGAGAAGGAAGGAGAGCTTGTTGGTTGGAATTGCTTACAGAAATATAAATTCTGAAGATCATTATACATGTTTTGGGTCGGAATGCCTATGCATACATGTTTAATTTTAGGTCAGAGTGCCTATGTATATAAGATTAGGTTGGATTGTTTGTGTGGATTACGACCACAGGGCATGGATTTGTAATGTTAATAACATTGGAATGGTGTTGTGCACTGAGGAAAGTGCCAAAATAATTGGAGGGGGATGTAACATCCCTGTTCTAGCCCTTATGAACTATAATGTATTATGTAAATATGACTTAGGATAGTGAAACTTTAAAGTGGAAAAGGGGCCAGAGTGCCTAGGAAATGTAATACTTCATACACTTTAATAAAATACATCATTGGCTGCAAGATGGAAAAGGACAAAAGAGATAGGGGGTTATGATTCCACGAGAGAGGGTGTTAGGATATTTAGACACTTAGGAGTTAGTTAAGATCTACTTGGTATAATATGTCGTTAGGTAAAAGTGTGCTTCTTTAGTATGCTAGTATGAATTTGTAGTTAGGAAATCTGACGGTCACGATATGTTCCTGACATAGAGTGATCCGGCGGTTCCTACTCTCCTCGATCTTAATGGCCATTGATCCGTGGCTTAACACCCGATTGGTCCATGATCTCTATTTAAAGAGCATGGAGGGTCATTTTACGATGATTGATTGTGATAAAATCTCTTGTAAAATCTCTCTGTAATCTTTTTCTTTGCATTAATAAACTGCTCCAAGTGGTCGCATTGTCTAGGGTCGTGGATGTCTTCCCGTAGGGGTTTTACCACGTGAAAACATCGGTGTGTTGATATTTGATCTAGTTATGTGAGTGGTTACTGAAGGTGTTCATCCTCTGCTGGAATACCTGTGTTGTCGAACATGGTATCAGAGCCTGTTTGAAGACCTGCTCCTGTTCTAGATTGAGATCGTGAAGCTGAGTTGCCTCATCTCTATTTTTTGGCATTTATGTACATTTCTGGGCTGAGAGGAATGTTCCATTGCATTAGGAGCACTCGTTTCATTTAGGAACACTTTTCATTTCACTCGAAAAGATTTTTGTTTTCCCAAGATACAGCCATTACAGTCAGATCCGGAGGTATAAAGCCTGAATACGCATTTTTTAAATTTATGCAAAGTTTTATTTTGATTCTATTTCAGTTTGTATTTTTTATTTTCAGGTTTCTACTCTTTTAGATATGCATATTCTCTTTGCCCCATGCCCTGTGAGTTCTCGACAAATCAGAAATAGATAGAAAAAATTGCATGTTCTGGGTAAGCTAATCGAGATCTAACCCTTGTTGTCATCGAGAAGCGAAATTTTTTTCTTGTGTGAAAAGAGTTTTTTTTAGCACACTCTCCAAAGCCATCTTCAACAACAACAACAACAACTTGTTTTCAACGAGAAGTGAATTTTTTTTCTTGTGTGAAAAGAGTTTTTTTTTAGCACACTCTTCAAAGTCGATGACGACAACAACAACAACCCCAATTCTCCTTCTAAACATTACAATATGTTTTTCTAGACCATTTGGTTAGAACTTACCTTATTAAGTAAGAGGTCTTCAGTCCCGTGAGACAACGCGATTGGTAAGACAGTACCTTTCTCCAAGGTTGGGAGGAGGTCTAGAGGTCAAACCCGGCTGGGTCTCCGGGACGATTATGTAATGGTTGCTAGGAGCTAGTCTAGATTATGTGATTGTAAATGATATATATACCTAATATATATCGAGTAATTTCTACTTGAAATAAAAATAAAAAAATAAAAAAAAATAAAAAAAAGTAAGAAGTCTTCAGTTCAAGTCTCTCTTTTGTTACCTTTTTGAAAATGTTCATGCTAAGATTGTAAAGTGTATTTCACCTCAAGTATAAAAGTGAATCACTATAAGTAACTTTAATATTTTATTTTAGAGTTATTTATTTTTCATTTTATTTGCATCTTTTTTGTTATAAAGTAACTTCATTGTAAAAGTGATCCCCACTTCTCTTTATAAAAGTGGGTCACTTCATAAAGAAACTTACAGTATCACATGGTCAGTGGGTCATCGTTATGCCTTTTTTTAAAAGGGCATAACTCTCACATCAAAAGTCCATTTTCAGTTCCGTTTTTTTTAAAACCGCATAATTTTTCGAGCTCTTCCCATTTAGATCATCAATTTTATTTTTTAATTCCATATTATCTTCATATTTAATATGGATTCTACAAGTAATGTCTTGCTTACCAGCAACAACTACTTCCAATGGAAATCTCATATGGAAGATTTATTAAGAAGTAAAGGCTTGTACCAAATTACCTTGGGAAAGGAAAAAGAACCCACTGATGCTGATAAGAAATCCAAGTGGGATAATAGGAATGACAAAGAATGTGGACTAATAAGAATGTCCATTTCTCTTGATTTAAGGTGCCACCTTCAAAAAATTGATGACCCCGAAAAATCTTGGGACAAGATTGAATCTGTGTTTGGTAAACTCAATATTATTCGAGCACAATAGTTAGAAAATCAAATATTGACCTTGAGTCCAAGTGATTTTTCTTTCCTTGGAGACTATTTGTCTAATTTTAAAACACTCATAATTTTATGTGAAGAATGTAAAATAAAAATGGAGGAAGAGTGTTGCATCTATGTTATTCTTTTTAAGCTAGGTAGTGAATATTTTGTGTTTGTATCTACATTTTATGCCATGAGAGAGGCTCTAGGGAAAGCTTATGAAAAACCCACTCTTGAGTCCTTTTATGCTTCTTTGATTAGAGAGGAAGATAAGATTATATAACTTGGAGTGATCAACACTGTAGGTACCTCTAACAAAGCCTTAGTTGCCCAGCAGAAAGATAAACCCAAGTATCCCAAGAAGCAACATCCTCGCTACAACAACAAGCAATATAAGGGTCCCAAACCTGCTCAGACAACTTCAGCTCCTAATGGTGACAAATGAGCAAAATATAAAATAAGAATACTAACAAACATTGCAACTTTTGTGATAAAGATGGTCATGATGAGTCCAAATGTTTCAAGAAGATGGCATCTTTAGAAGCAGTGATGAAGAAGCACAACATCAGTATTGATTATACTTCTTCTTATTCTTCTCATGGACATGCAATTTCTGCTTCTAGTTTCTCCTTCAATACACCTTCTACTTCTACTTCTGATAACTGGCTTATTGATTCTGGAGCATATTATCATATGGCTAAGGATAGAGGCATATTTTCAACTTTAAATGAATGTAACACCAAGAAAATATTTGTTGGTGATGATAGATCTCTTAGTGTTGAAGGATCTAGAATAGTACAAGTAGAAAATGGCCATTTCAATGATGTCTTATGTGTTCCAAGTCTTTCTTGTAACCTTCTATCAGTATATCAAATCACTCATTCAGGTGAAGGTAAAACCGTAGAGTTTTCACCTCACCAAGTTGTAATCAAGGATCTAAAAGATCATAATCATGATCTTGCAACTCGAATTGTTGATGATATTACTAGGTTGTACAAGTTTGACAACTTTTGGTCATCATCTTTTTCATGAGTTTTTGTTGCTCATAGCGATGACTTGAGAAAACTTTTGCATGAGAGGTTTGGTCATCTAAACTATCGCTCATAGTAGAAAATATGTAATCAATATATGGTGACTGGTCTTCCTATTGTTTCATGCAGAGATGGTGTTTGTGTCGATTGTGTTCTCGACAAACATCATCGGGATAGTTTTGACAAACATGCCTCTTGGAACACCTCGGGTCCTTTGTAGCTTGTTCATAGTGATTTGTGGGGTCCACTTTCTTCTCCTTATTTTTCTGGTTGCAAGTATTTCTTAACTTTCATTGATGACTTTTCCATACGTACTTGGGTTTACTTATTAAAACTCAAGAGTGAAGTTTTTGACAAGTTTTTGGCCTACAAGGCCCTTATAGAAAAGCAATCTGGACATCAAATTCAAAGGTTAAGAACAGATAATGGAGGTGAATATGTGAACAATAATTTTACAAGCAACTGCACTACATAGGGAATCCAAATGCAACACACTGTTCCATATACACCACAACAAAATGGTGTTGCTAAGAGAAAGAATCACACATTAAAAGAAATGGCTAATTGTATGATCCAATCTAAGGGATTAAGTCTAAAGTATTGGGTGAAAGCCATCAACTATGCAAATTACATAGTAAATCAGACTCCCACAAAGGCTCTTAAAAATATAACACCAGAAGAATCTTGGACTAAAATTAAACCATATGTAAGTCAATTCCGTGTATTTGGCAGTATAGCATGGGCTCACATTCGTGATGAGAAAAGGAAAGAATTGCAGCCTAAAAGTGAGAAGTGTATATTTCTTGGTTATTCTGAAGATGTCAAAGGTTACAGACTTCTTCAATCACATTGTAATGACATTATTATTAGAAGAGATGTTAAATTTGATGAAAATATCTTTGCCCGTGAGCCTAATTCGGTGGTTGTGCCTTCTTTAGCCCGCGAGCCTAATTCGACAGTTGTGCCTTCTTTGGCCTGCGAGCCATATTCAGTGTTTGTGCCTTCTTCTTATCTGGTTTCTTCTTCAGATGATGACAATGAGGATGAAAACCCACCTTCACCTGCTCACCCTCCTCCATATGAGTCCATTGATCCTGAACCAGCACCAATTCCATCGCTTCCTAGATGGTTCCGTTCAACATGAGAAGCAACTGGTGCTCTTGTCGGTGATCCTTTAGATTAGCATCAAACACGTTCATGGTTCTAGTGAGCCTCTTCTCTTTTGGCTCAAGTTTTCGAGACTCCTGATCCATAAACATTTGCAAAAGATTCAGGTCATCCAGATTGGGATATAGCAATGAATGAAGAGTATCATTCCTTAATGGAAAATGATACGTGGGATCTTGTACCTCTTCTAAAAGGAAGAAAACTTGTCAGATGTAAATGGGTCTACAGAACTAAGTATGCATCAGATGGAAGTGTTGAAATACACAAGGCTTAGATAGTTGCCAAAGTATTTTCCCAAGTTGAAGGAATTGACTATAATGAAACCTTTTCCCCTGTAGCCAAAATGAATTCCATCCGCCTTGTTCTTTCTCTTGCCGACTAACATAAATGGGAGGTCCGTCAAATGGATGTTAAATATGCCTTCTTGTATGACGATTTGAAAGAATAAATATACATGGAACAACCTCCTGGCTATGTCCAGAATGACTCTATCCTTGTTTGTCACCTCAAGAAATCTCTTTATGGTCTCAAGAAAGATCCCCGAGCTTGGTATGCCAAAATGGACAACTTTCTTATTGCCACTCGATTCTCTAGATGTCCTTCTGATCCTAATGTCTATACCAAGAAAGTAGGAATCCATCTCATAATCCTTGTCCTTTATGTTGATGACCTTATCCTTACTGGTAGTGACCCAAAACTTTTAAACCATGT